>BJKM01001264.1:5000-67574 GCA_015082035.1 Chaenogobius annularis | reverse complement strand
TCCACTGTCTTCTGGGCGTTGAACTCCAGATTGTTACTGCTGCACCAGGACACCAGCCGGTCCACCTCCCTCCTGTAGACAGACTCATCCCCGTCCGAGATGAGCCCGATGAGGGTGGTATCGTCCGCAAACTTGATGAGTTTTACGGAGTCGTGGCTGGAGGTGCAGCAGTTTGTGTACAGGGAGAAGAGCAGAGGAGAAAGTACACAGCCCTGAGGAGCTCCGGTGCTGAACATCCCCAAAGACCCTGTTTTGTCACCAGAAATGGATTAGCGCCATCAGGAGGAACCAGAGGAATCCCGCCGGACTGTTTTCACCTTAAACCACCATTGATTTTGTAGGGTTTGGTGATTTTTTTATTTTTATTTATATTGATATATATGAGCAAAAACACATTTCCATTGGAGTGGTCATAACTTTAAACCTAAATATCTCGGAACTATTCTGAACACAGACTGAACTTTATCATTCAAAGGGGATGAACACAAAAGCCTTAGTGGCACGGGTCGAGGGCTGAAGTCAAAAGTAGTAAAGAATATTTTAAAAAGTAAAAAAAAGTTGCAGTTACATTTCAAGTATCGCACAAAAAGTGAATGAATTGTAAAATTAAAACATTAAAGTACTGAAAATATCCCCTTTTTATGTTTTATTTGTTTTACTTGAAGAACTTTTTATTTATTTGAAAAAACCGATATCTCCATTTTGAACATATTGTTAATAACAGCATAGTTTTTTCAAGAAGGGTAGAATAATATTTCTACTTTAGTGGAATATTCAATTTCCCCCAAAACACCAATTGCAATATTATACATTTTCGTCTCCCACCTCTACCTCCGCACACTGAGGGGTAAACTATAGACCCCCCGGTGTGCCCCTCGGCCCTGTACAGTGCACTCATCTGCCCTGACACCTCGTAAAACTGCAGAGCCAGCCTTCTTCCTTTTTGTGGGGCATTTCTCAGATTCTTTCCCGCTGTTGTATCAGATCATAGACATTAGACTGGTAATTACAGCCTGGCCTCAGTGTGGCAGTAAAATCCAACAGCCCACATCTGTTCCCATACAACTGAGCAGACACCACTGCGTCTAGCTTTAGTATACACCTTACTGTGAGAAGATGCTATGCTGCAGCAAGCAAACGTGACCAAATGTCCTCGCTTCACTGAATGAAATGATGCTCTCGGCGTTTACTGCGTTGTGTTGTGTTGTGTTGTGTTGTTTTGACCTGCCTGCCACTCTACGTCTCCTCGTGATGCTTGCGTTGCCCAGCGTGTTGACTTTGAGTGCCTGTGTTGTAGGTATTGCCTATCTGGGAGGGGTCTGCAGCACCAGGAGGAAGTGCGTGTTGGCTGAGGACAACGGACTCAACCTGGCCTTCACCATCGCCCATGAGCTGGGCCACAAGTAATTGCATGTCTAATTCCTCCTTACTTAAGACTGTGCCGAAAATACAAAACAAAATCGATGTGTCGCGATCAAAACTTTGGTCGATCTCGATGATAAAGCCGACGCATTTTGATTGACAGGCCTGCTTGCCAATCCCGTGGCAGTAGTAGCACGCGGTACTGAACAGTCAGATCCACAGCTCGATCCACACTTTGACTGAAAGTCCAGTCCCCTTCTCTCGTCTCCCCGTTCCCCTTCCCTCCCTCCTCTTCATGCAGCCCCCGCTCCTTTCTTTCTCCCCTTTCTTTCTCTCCTCTCATGCCTTGTCTAAGTTATGGAACGTAAACAACTATTATTATTATTATTGTTACAACCATTTATCAATCAAACTTAGAGCCTAATTTAGCACATTAGAAATAATGCTTAATATTGTACATAAACCCTGTCATCCTGGTCCTATCCACGCAGAATTAAAACTGTTGTGATCCTGGTGCTCCGTTCTCTTTACATTAAGTCTACGTTTCAATACGATTAAAGAAAATGGAATTGAATTGAGGGGGAAACTTTTTTAAACCGTTTTCCCCTCATCTCCCTGTCAATACCTTTCCAAATCTGTTCATTGTCATTCCCTTCGTGTCAGAGGCTAATGGAGCCAGCTGTCATGTGGTCATGCCGACCTCTGACTAACATGCTGTTGTTTGCAGCATGGGGATGAGCCATGATGACGACCACGCCTCCTGCACTGGACACTCCCACATCATGTCTGGAGAATGGGTTAAAGGTCGAAATCCCAGTGACCTCTCCTGGTCCTCCTGCAGCCGGGACGACTTGGAGAACTTCCTCAGGTAAGGCTGCAACAGTGAGCACATTCTGAAAAGGCAACAGTGTAAAACCCGCAGAGTCACATCCACTCAGTGTTAATAATCATTTCACTTCTGTAGCTTCGAGCTTCTCAAGGCACTTTTCAGCCGTCCATTCTCCATTCAACAAAATGAGAGCACTTTGAAGCCCCTCAAGTCTCTGCTTAAATCTCTAGACAAGAAGCCTTTACATGATCATTATTGTACCTTCTAAGTAAGTACAACATACTGGATTTTAAAAGTTATCAGATGTTTCTGGAAGCCTGTCTCATTTCTCATGGGCTCGCCCATCCACCCTTAATGGATTTTATATGTTAACAAAACACTGGAAGAAGCACCAGAGCATTAACTAGACGAGACTGTGAACAAAGGCGCATGACTACATTATTATTATTATTATTGTGTTTATTTTTTGTTTTGTTTTTGTAACCATCCAAAAGATAAAACATGGAGCATGACACATAGTACATATAGGCACCCATTAAAAAAAAATTATTATGTCCTGTCTTAGTCAAAAGTCTATGGAAAATGTCCATTAATTCCAAAAGTTATTTTTTCAATTTTCTGAATGTCCGTCATAATTTTGATCCAGCCCTGATTGTCGGTGCATTTTGTGTCATCCATTTTTTGTATTAGCCTTCCTCCCAGCGGCCAGAAGTATGTTCCAAAGATATCCATTTATTGTGTCCATGGAAGGAGTTTTAAGGCCCATGTACATAGTTCTGAATTCAAGTGGCACGACGATGTTGAAAACAGTCTGCAGTGCTTTGCTAATCTCAGTCCAATACTTATGGATGCAGGACTAAATTAAACCAAACGGAGTCGTCTGTCAAAGGCACAAAGGTATGAACGAGCGCGCCCAGAAACTGTGGAAACTACTCAAACTTCAAAAAGTTCTTAAAATTGGTTGAAAACAAAGAAACAAACAAGTCATGCACCCATATCTTACGCTTTTTTTCTTGGGCTCTTTCAACTTTTTACTGTTGTTTCTACTGTAAATAGTCTCTGTTTCCTTTGTAATGTCTCAGATGTGTTGTCGTGTTGTGTCTGTCTTTTCCGTTTATGTCTAATTGAATGTTTCATATTTTAACTTGCCTTAAGACAACGAATTAAATTAAACTCTGGCATATTTATGTTGAAGCCGCTGTGGACACATTGATTCATGTGCGCTGTCCTAATTAACAGTAAATAAATAAATAAATAAAAATCCCCTGTCCTCGCAGTGGTGGTCAGCTGCGTCTCTTGTCACAGATGCCCTGGCTGACCAACAAAAAATGTGTGTCTGTGCCAAAATTATGAAGCTTTGAATGTGTTCAATTGTAAAGAAACAGCACAGTACAGTATGTGGTCAGATGTGTCCCTGTGTACGCTGCGCCTACCGTCTGCAGCCACACCCCCCCCCCCCCGGCACGCACCCCCGCACACTCCCGCACCCCCCAAAAAGTGACATTATTTTCCTGGTTTAATTGTATTTCTGTGTCTGTGTTGGCATCCTCCGGGTGCTTTGGTTTCCTCTACCATTACACACATGTACCAGAGGGAACACTATTACTGTCCCGTATAACCGTCATACAACATATTATATATTTCCTCCACAGTCTCAAATCACATCTAGTCAAATTTGATTTTGACTTTTGTTCCTTGACCAGGACTAAAGCCAGTGCATGCCTGCTCCACACTGACCCCCGGAGCCGCTACCAGATCCGCCTCTCTCCAAGCTGCCCGGGATGCACTACAGTGTGGACGAGCAGTGTCAGATCCTCTTTGGAACCAACGCCACCTTCTGCACTGACATGGAAGTACGCTCTATTCCTGCTCACAATGAATCATGATTGCTAACCAAAAAGACTCATCTTGTTGCTTCTGTCACAAATAGAACTTGACCATTCTGTGTGCTTTGCAGCACCTGATGTGCGCAGGCCTGTGGTGTATGGTGGAGGGAGACTCGGCCTGTAAGACCAAACTGGACCCTCCTCTGGATGGGACTGAGTGTGGGGTGGACAAGGTACACACATTCCCCATTCTCTGGGAATCCACTCATGCTTAAATGCCACAGCGTGCTCCTTCAGCAGGGCAAGCGTTCTGCTTTTACGTTTGAAACAATTGTAAACTAATTAATAATGTTGTCTGTGTTGGACGAGTTTGGGACATCATTTCAGTTCTAAAAACAGAATGAATATATTCTTATTTATTTAGAATTATATAAGTAGAAAATAGCCTTATTCATGTTCTATGTTCTGAATGTTACTTAAACCCCTGTCAATAACAACAAATATTGTAATATTATAACTATGCATAATAGTATAATAATATTTATATATTGTTGTTATAATAAGGGCAAGTTCCAATCTCGCCATGATTGGAACAGCGGCGCTGTCTTAAAAAACACATGCTTCTGGTGCTTGGTCTCTGCTCTGTGACAGACAGAGCTGCCGCAGAGGCAGGGAGACCACCGGGCTCCTCTGTTCTTCTCTCAACGCAGGAAACCTCATGTCTCCCACTAAACTCACTTTAACCGGCTCAATTCACCGCCTTTCTCTCCACACGCAGCCTCGCATTATGTCTCATTTTGTCTGTAATCTGCAGATCTCCAAATTCAAGCCCCCCAAGATTTGATTTTAAAGCCTTTCTAAGAGCCGTGACGCGCGCGCTCCGGTGTGCGTTTGGCCCCTCCCCCCTGTCACTGAGTCAGGGTGACTACTAGTACTTGTCTCTCCTTGTCTCCTCACGCTTCCCCTGTGTAAATGCGTTTCCTCACTTTCACGCATTCTTGCCACAGATAAAAGATACTTGCTGAGAGTTGTTTTTATTTAAAGTTGAGCTAAATACAAGTGACAAGACAATTTTGTGAAAGGAGCCTGGAAGCAATCAGAACAGATCCTTTGAGCAAATCCTCCAAAAACCAGCCCCCACGACCTCCTTTATACTCCTCTGAGCTCCGACAGCATCATTCACACTAAAAACACGTAGGCCGCCTGTCGCCAAAACTTGCCTGACAAATTTGGACCGGGGATTATCGCTTTAGCGTGAAAGAGCTTTAAGACGGATGAAACAATAGAACGTTCTCATAATAAATGTATTGACACTGTAGTTTTGTGCTGGAATATGAATCCAAATGACCAAAGCAGACCGTTATTTTGGAGGTTAGTATGCGAATTTGAAGGAGTCGCTGATGGTGATGGGTTCAGACGTAATGCACAGAGGAGATGTTGTGCAGGATTGTGTGTAGCATTGGTCATTTTGCTGCGTGTTCCAGTGGTGCAGAGCAGGGGAGTGTGTTATCAAGAGCCCCATCCCTCAGCACATCGATGGGGACTGGAGCCCCTGGAGCCAGTGGAGCATGTGTAGCCGAACCTGTGGCACCGGAGTGCAGTTCAGGCAGAGAAAGTGTGACAACCCACCGTAAGTACAGCGGCGGCCCATATCTGTGTGTTCTGAGAGAGAGATGCAATGTTGTACATCTTAATACATAATTACACTTACAGTATATTTCAAGTGTGGACATAATAGAGATCTTCTACTGACTTGTACAGAATATGTGTTCCACTCAATGAGCAGTGCTTCTTCATCATTTGCTTCCTCAAAGTTGTGTTTTCATTGATTCATCTGTGTTTGAATAATCCTGTATTGTCCTGCACTTGAGGCTTGAGTGCTCAGAAAATCATCTGAAGTATTAGATTGTAAGCAGAACTGGACGTAAGTGAGGCCATACTGTTTGGCTAGAGCTAATTGAAGCCCATCACGGCTGGCTGTCGTAGCGACTAATGTGGAGATAAGTTAGAAACAGCCCGCGTTAGCTGTCAATCAAAGCTGTGAGCTGGAGCAGACCATCGGGACAGAAGGGACCTGATTGGTTAGGTATTAGTCTTTATGTCTTGATTTACATAGAGAGAAAAGTGAAATTAAAAACCCTGGAACAGTGGAATATTTTAAAACAATTTACTATTTATATTTATGCAAAGAGTCTGGGTTGTGTTCAGAGTGCACGTTGTAAACATCTGCAGGAGCATGCACATTTGAGAGACTGAAGTACGAACTGATAAACACCAGAATCCCATGTTTTTAGAGATCTATAGTACAGGTGCAGCAAGTTTTTCTACAAAATGACAGGATTTTTAGTTCTTCGCAGAGTAAATGCCTTTATATAGATAATGACTGCCTTTTTGATTTGATTGCAATATATTGTGCAGCCCTAACAATGCTGTAAGTATGACTTTTAGATATAATGATAGTATTGGTGCTGTGCCCTCTAAAATGCCCCCTGTGTTTGGTTGTAGTCCTGGTCCTGGGGGCCGACACTGTCAGAAAGACCAGTGTGGAGCATAAGCCCTGTGAGAGGCCCTACTGTCCTAAAGGGGCCCCCAGCTTCAGGGACCTGCAGTGTCTGTCCCATGACCGGCAGTTCCCTGTTCTGAAGAGCAGTTTGATGACAGCTGTAGTGAACGATGGTGAGTCTTTTCTCAGCAGTACACATTAAGCCCTCAGTCAGAACACTGTAAACCACCGGCCTGTCACTGTGTAATGACGACCTGTTCACTCAGCACTATAATATGTGTATTCACCAATTTACTAGAACTATCATTAACTTCTGCAGTCAATCGAGCTTTAACCCCCAATAGTGGCAATTTTGGAGATTCTTTTCATCCTGTGTTCACAATGGAGTTATTCCTGATTTTTTTCATAGAGGTAAAATTATAGCCTTGTAAGTCAGCTCCTACTTCCTTTGAAAGAAGGAGCTGACTCGTGTTCCCTTCTCAACAAATAATTCTTTCCTCAAGTTTGTGGACAAAAAAAGTCATCGCTATTTATCTTCTGCGTGGTATTCAAAAAGTGAAATACACAATGGCCATCGTTTACCCACTTTCTGTATGTCAATATTGGTACTTATATCTGGTGTACGACCAAAACAATGCACCATTTGTGATGTATAAAATATTCTCGTGAGCAGACAGTGCAGACAAATCGTACAGCAGGATTGGAGATGGTGTACAATATACACCTACTTCCTCACACCTCAAACTGCACAAAGCACTTCGTGGGGATCCACTGCTCGGTTTGGCAGAGCTTGTTCAGAGCGGCACGTTCTCCGTGCGCTTGTTTTTGTTTCCTGGAGTCCCATTGACTCTAGAATCTAGACTGAAGAGTCATGCATTGAAACACAATTGCTTTTAACTTGTCTGTCATCATACATTAACATGAACACTGTGTTTAATATGGCTTTGGCTCAGAGAAACCGTGCGTGCTGTTCTGCAGCCCAGTGGGGCGGAATGTTCCGGTGCTGGTGTCGGAGCGGGTGATGGACGGGACGCCCTGTGGCCCGTATGAGGCTGACCTCTGTGTGAACGGGAGGTGTCAGGTACGCTCATGATACACAATATAGTGCAGATAGAAGTGCAACCCAAGCCTCGCACAGGCTCTTAGGGCATGTCCACACGTAGGTATCTGATAAAAGGCATATATTTTTCTACGATTTGACCTGTCGTCCACACATAACACAGAGGATTATGCTCTTGAAAACGGTGCTTTTGGAAAACTCCGACCAAAGTAAAGATTTTGTAAAACTCCGGTTTTGTGTTTGAGTGTGGACATGGGTAAACGGCGTTTTAAGGTCCCAAACTTCACTATCTGCGACAATTACTGAATCCACGTCACACACATGCGCCTTGTTTACGCCAGTGAACAACGTGGATCCTTTGAGAAGTGTTACTTTGGATTGTACAAGTGCGGCCACAGAAGGAGTGCTTTACAATCGGCGATATTGCACTAAATAACCTAATCGATCCTTGCAAATAACTTGCGAAATCTGTCGCCACGCTTCATGTTTTGTGGAAGCGATGACGAGAAAAGGAGCTCTCTCATTGGATAGACTGGGTCTAACTTTTAGGTAAACACCGTCAACTGGTCTGGCATGTTTATGACTGCGCTCAAGAGTGCAATTATACAGGGTTTGTGTGGATGGACATATATTTAAAATGATTATGTGTATACTTTTTATAAAACGAAGGGCAGCGGATATGCTTTTTTTAAAAATACCCGCCCTACGTGTGTACAGGGCCTTATTGTGTCTCTGAGAAAAGGCACTTTACATCCTATAAAAGTGTAAAACTGTGAGAGGCTACAAATGTAATTGTGTGTGTGTATATATATACATATATAGATACATATATATGTATATACATATATTTGTGTGTGTATGTATATGTGTATAAATTTTTTTATATATATATACATACACACAATATATATTATTATATATATATATATATATTATATATAATATTATATATATAAATATATAATATATATGTAATATATATATATATACATACATACACTAATATATATATTATATATATATATATATATATAATATATATATATATATATATATATATATATATATATATATATATATATATATATATATATATATATATATATATATATATAAAAAATCCCTTCTCACCCTCCTCTCATCCCATTATTCTAAGCTCGGGTCCTCTACCACTCTACCAGAGGCCCGGTTCTGCGCAGTATCTTTGATGTTCCTGAACTGCACTTTTTCTGGACTGAGATGTCTGATGTTTTTCCAGGGATCTGCTTCAGCCCCTCCTCCAGTTTGGGGGTCACTGCCCCGAGTGCTCCAATGACCACCATCTCCAGCTCTTCTCTGAGCCCTTGGTATTTCTCCAGTTTCTCGTGTTCCTTTTTCCTCATGTTGCCATCGCTTGGTGTTGCTACGTCAACCACAATGGCTCTCCCTCTGCTGCTTATCCACCACCACAATGTGTGGTTGGTTTGCCATTACCATTCTGTCAGTCTGGTATCTGGAAGTCCCACAGGATCTTTGCTCCGTCATTCTCCACCACCTTTGGGGGGGTTTCCCACTTTGACCTTGGGGTTTCCAGTCCATACTCCACACAGATGTTCTTGTACACTGTTCCAGCCACTTGGTTATGGCACTCCATGTATGTTTTCCCTGCCAGCATCTTGCACCCTGCAGTTATGTGCTGGAATGTCTCAGGGACCCTTTGCACAGCCTACACCTTGGGTCTTGTCAGGTGTGGTAGATCTGGGCCTCTATTGCTCTGGTGCTCAGGGCCTGTTCCTGTGCAGCCATGATGAGTGCCTCTGTGCTGTTCTTTAGACCGGCCCGCTCTAGCCATCCGGTAGCATCCGTAGTACATCCCATGTAGGGGCTTGACCTTCCATGGTGGTCCCTCCTCCAGCACCTCATCCTCTGTTCCCCATTGCCTGAGACATTCACTGAGCACGTCATCTGTTGGGGACTTGTCCTTGATGTACTTGTGGATCTTGGATGTTTCATCCTGGATAGTGGCTTTCACACTCACTAGTCCAGGGCCTCCTTCCTTCGGCTTGTGTACAGTCTCAGGGTACTTGTTATTTGGCTGTTGCCACTTTCCTTGTTACCTCTTCAAGGTTGCCCTTTGCCTGTGGTATTCCAAGGTACTTGTAAGCTGGTTCCTTGTGGGAGTGAGACCCCTTCCGTGTGGACGACCTTCCCTCTCTTTGTCACCATCCGACTACACTTCTTCTCTAGCCCGAATGACATCCCAATGTCAGCGCTGTAGATCCTGGTCGTGTGGATCAGAGAGTCTATGTGTCACTCGCTGTTTGATGTCATCCATGTAGAGGAGGTGACTGATCGTGGCCCCATTCCTGAGTCAGCATCCATAGCCAGTCTTGTTGATTATCTGGCTGAGAGGGTTCAGACCTAAGCAGGACAGCTGTGGGGACAGAGCGTCTCCTTGGTATATGCCACATTTGATGGAGACTTCAAAGGCAAGTGGTTTACCATTTTGTAACAAGGTTGGTTTTCCACAGCTGCATCGAGTTTGCTATGAAGGCTCTTAGAGTCCTATTGATGTTGTACATCTCCAAGCATTCAGTGAGCCACATGTGTGGCATTGAGTCACATGCTCAATCCAGGCAGTGCACAGATTGATTCGAATTCTGTAGTCTTGAGCGACTGTTCTGTCAACCAGTTGGTGTTTGGCTCCTCTGGTGTCTTTGTCGATGCCCTTCTGTGCTTTGCCCATGTATTGATCCATGTACCCACTTATCTCATTGGTCCATGGTAGACAGGTTTCATGATTTCAAACTTTCTATTTCATGGCTTATCAAATTAAAATAAAAATTAATATTATCTTATCTTAGTCATTCACACAGCTCACACTTTATCAGTGCTTTACTCTATACTACTCTGTACTATAGCAGTCTTATAGTGGTGCCCCACCTGGATGTTTTATGTTAAGTCTTCCACTCATCTACTGTCCTTCATTATGAGGCAAAACTAGATGACTTTAACCCTTTCACATGGAGGCATGACTATTCTTGATTAGAAAATACGAGCACAATATGTTCATGTCTGTGTGTCCTGTACTGATGGTAAATACTGTACTCTTCTGCATTCGACAGTGGATAGAGTCTTTCCTTTCTTTCCTCACAGCTTTCAGGCGACTTCATTTGTTCTACAAATTTTACTTTATCATTTTGTAAAGCTTATGTGTATTATTAGACAATGTGAATGGAAGTACATTAAGGATTGCATTCATGCTTGTTCAAGGTGTCAATAATGATCATGAATGATATTACTTTTCACAATAATCGAATCGTGACAGTAAAATTTGGTACATCCCTAAACCTGATTGTTTCTATTATAAACGCTCTACCAATGGTCAAAACTGAAAACCCACAAAAATAGCCTTCTCCCTTTCATTTATCTACAGTATATGTTGGTATTTTGTTTTGTTTCATCATGTATCACTCTGTTTTAACCTTTTGTAAACTGTCCTTGATTGATTTTTTTTTTTACTTTCTGGTTGGTGATGCAGAAGATCGGCTGTGACGGCATCATCGGTTCTGCGGCTAAAGAGGACCGCTGTGGTGTGTGTAACGGGGACGGCCGCTCGTGTCGCGTGGTCAGAGGAGACTTCAACCACACCAAAGGAATGGGTCAGTCTGCCCACGGACCACTGTTACACAACCTTGTTATTTAGGCTGCATGCACACTTTTCCTGGTCTGAGTCAGGTTTAGTCCCAATGAAGATTCGGTGTGATCCTGGTCTAGTCTAGTTGTAATTCCCGATTTAGTCCCAGTTTTTTGTGTCAACCTAGTTCAGTTTTTTTTTTTTTTTTTCTATTGCTGCCTGGTTAGAGTGATTTCTTTTTGTTTCCAGCTAAATGATCTCTTATTCATTGATTTGATTTGGTCCTAAATTGAGCCCATTTTAGTCCTGATGTGGACTTGGGTTGGTCCTGTACAAATCATTGCTTAGTTCTCTGGTCTAGTTCAGGTTTAGTTTCGGGTTTAGTCCTGGTTTGGGCCCACTTGGAAAAACATTCTCATTTACAATTATGACCAGGCCAAGAAGCAGCACACAAACAACACAACACAAAGATAAATAAATGCACTCACAATTAAACCAGTTGAAATAAAAGTGTTGAGTTAAAGCATGTGCGCTGATCCTGTAAAATAATCAACTTTTTGAATGCAGAGATCAAATTTAAGTCACTTTTCAGGAGGACTGTACACCACCTGCTTCTTGTCTCCATGGAGATGTGATCGCGTTACCTAAAATGCTCCACAGTATGGCATTAAACGTTTCTATCTTCCTGAAAACGTCGACAGAAACATCCCGGTTCTCCTTCGTCTCTCCTGCAGTAGCACTTTTAAACAAGAACAGTTGACCCGTGTTAGTGTAAATTAACATTTGCCTTTGAGTTTCATGTCAATAAATAATTCAATGTAAATACTCAGCTTTTAATGGCTGTTGCACCATGATGACGGGGGACCTATAGGACTTTAAGGAAATTCAACTATGGTTCACACAATTTGTAACTTATTGATATTATGGTCATCTACATTGTATTTATATGTGTGTTGTACTGCATTTAGGTGGTGACAGGCTCACGAACTATAGATGTGTGCAGTGTTTTTTTTATCTTACTTGGAAGTTGATATTGTATATACAGTACATTGATTGTTGATTGAGTGATTGTGTGTGGAGTTTATGTCGTGCAGCTTTAAATACAAAACTCTACAGGTTTATAAGGGAATAAATAAGTCTTCTCATTGCAGAGGTCATAGTTGAATCGCTGATACGACTCATAATTATATTGCCTGCTATGTATGAGTTGACACAACCTGAATTAGTGCGTCCATGGTGGATGATCGCTTGACTTAGTGTTCTACTTTGTACCTGCTTATCTTGTAGACGAACCATACATTTTGATAATTAGTAAGCTCAGTCGAAAACAGATTACCCTTCTCACCCTGGACATGGTCTATTTGAACCACTCCCCTCAGGCAGGAGGCTACGGTCCATCCGGACCAGAACCCGCGCCACAAGAATAGTTTCTTTCCCTCTGCCGTTGGACTCATGAAACACTTGAAAACACCTGTCACTTTAACTGCAACTATTCAACCACTCACTGCACTGTCACTTTCTGCACTACAACTTTAAACATAACTGTAAACTTGTGTACATAGAAATGCCTATTTTTATTTGTATTGTATAGTAATTTTAAATTGTTTCTTAATGCATGCCCTTTTTGATTGAATATATGTTGTTTTATTATTGCTCAGTGTTTTATGTTGCACCTTAAGGCCGAGACAAGTTCCTATGTTTGTGAATTTTGTTCATTGACAATGGCAATAAACTCTTTCTGATTCTGATCTGATTCTGATTCTGATGTTACAGAAGAATGATCCTTTCCCTTCAGACTTAAGGCAGGGCGTCTTACATCCTCAAAATGGCAGTACCAGCAAGTGTGTGATGTAATTTCAGGCTCATGAATAAAGTGTCCTCTAAGGTCGCATTCACCAGACAAATTGAAGCAGGCCCGGTTCGATAAGGGGGCCGGAGTTGCAGCATTGTCTCCTTTCTCTGGGCTGGTCCGGTTCACGCTCACAGTGCACTTTTATCAATCGAACCGAATGTCCACAAAGACATATCTCCCCTTCGCCTGTGCAATATCAGCCCACGAATGACAGAGAAACGTGAGGAAGAGATCCCAGGATAAAGAAACGGTGATAAAAAGCTCTGAAAGGTATGACATCATCACATTTACCTGTACATTTTATTATTATATTAATTATTTTTTTGGTCATTCAGCTAAATTTAGATCTAAAACATTGTTATTTTTGTAAGTATAATCACTGAAAACTGTGTGTAATTATAATACCGAGCCCGAACTTTCCAACCGGATCAGGGGTCACCTCTTTGGTCCGGACCAGAGTTCGATTGAGCGTTCACAGTTACCCAAACGAGCCGGACCAGCCAGACAAACGAATCCTGGCCGGAATCAAAAGTGTATTGTGAATGCCCCCAAAGTCTGTCCCGAACTCTGAGGGTCTACACTGCAGTCTGCCGCTCGAATTCCACAGATCAGCAGTCACCAGGGCAGGTCTGTATCCCCCTGATCAGCAGATTGGGTTTGCATTTCGATACAATTGCAGCATGATGTAATGAAGAGATTAGCATTGATCCCCCCGACTCAATGTCCGTGCGAGGTTTTTATGTGTGGGTAAGCCTGAAGCGATGGCCTTTATCCTCCCAGACACACATATTTGTACACAGGTCTGCTCAAACACAAGTACTCTCTCAGACAAACACTGTGTTTACTGAGGGACGCACTAAAAACAGGTAAACATTTGTGTATTCTACAAATCTTTTGCGTATTTAACACAGCAAAGAAAAATCAAGTTCAGCTGTAGGCAAAGTCAAATCAGATTGATTTTCTTTTTTGGATCAAGCAGATGTTTTTCTTGCATATTTATGTGATGAGAAAAGTGACGACACATCCAATGCTTAGTTTGTCTTTGTTAACGGTTTTGGCTGAGGCGGAGATTTTTTTTCTTGTGGCAGAACAGACCGACACGCGTTTGTGGACCAAAGTATTCAGCGGGAGCACTTACCAACAGTGTCGCAGGGCTCATCTTTGTGGACACAGAAGTCTGTTCTGAAAGAAACAACACTTTCCTTCATTTCAGTTTGAACATGACACAGCGAACATTCAACGTTCAGAATCCTGTAATAGACGTTCCATGGTTCAGGGAAACTTTAAATAAGAAAAACAGATTACAAAATAAAAGTTAGAGATGGGCAATATATTGGTATTGAGCACCAGCAACAGATTTTCTCTAATATCGCAATCGGACAATAAATAAATGTAAAAAGGCAGATATTTGGTTGTGATTTTTGCTCTGCCCCGGTCTGTTCAGGCCCAAGTGTCATTCCCAGTCTGTCCTCCAGATGTCCATCAGATTTGTCTTTTTGAACAGACTAATTGATATAAATACTAAAAATACTAAAGTGAAACATTAATTTGTGATCTTTACTTCAACTTAAGATACATTTGTGGGTCTTGCTAAATATCCGTACTGGTTAATACCGGTTAGCAAGCAAAATATTGGATATTGGTATTGGCTAAAAAGAAAATCCATGAGTTTGAGCCCCTTTACAGTGAACAAAACTAATAAAAGTCACCCGGAGAAGATAGCCCTGTATTTTAGAGCACCGCGACACCTGGGACCACGTGATTAAACCCCCGCAGATGCTTGTGCACTGACAATTATCCAAATAATTCCCTTTGGGTTGTTTCATATGGCTCACACCACTAATTTCTCTGCAGATGCTCTCCTCTCCCTCTGTGTCTCCTCAGTGGCACAGGCAGGGCGGGGCGGTCACCTGTCTGCAGTGGGACAGCGCAGGACTGGTGCTTCAGCGCGGTGAATGAGGTGTTTCAGAGAGAAAACACATACGAGTTACTTCTGTGGATCACTTCTATCGCGGGGGGTCAGACTGCTTTTGTGCTGACTCGTACAGATGCACTCATGCGTCACATTTACCATGAAAAGTGCATGGGATCAAAATGCAGTCGCAAGCTATTATTCTGATAGGCTTTACATCGCCAAATGAGTGTGTTAACGGAGCAGGTTTTGCGAGTTGGACTTGGAAAGGGCTGGAAGGACGCAGGCGCGGGGGGGCAGAAGTGTAGGAGGGGGAAAAGGCAGACTGCCCCGCTCCTCCGCTGCGCGCTCATATTTAGCATCCAGCGTCTCGCACCCGGAATCATCGAGCTCAAATAAAGTTCCATGTAAAATGAATTTATGATTTGGTGCATGGGATGTTGCGATGTTCATTAGAAGTGGCAGATATCGTGTTGTTTTTGGAGATATGCAAATTGGAAAATCTAATTAAAACTATTTAAAAAATTACCTAAAAAAAGACAGAAACTTGAAGTGTAATCTGACAAAAAAACAACTGTATAAAGTGACATTTACGGACACATTTTAGCACATTCTTGAGGCACTGTTAAAGTATTGCCTGAATATTGTTATCAATCATTTTTGTCAGCATCTCCCACCCCTAAAGTCCTAATGAGATGGAGGGAGTAAAACAAGCAGGGTTCAGTTATAATATGTGATTCTGTTGTCTGTGCGGCTGAGCCTCACACTACACTAAAGCTGACTCCACATGCAGCAGGGTTGTACCTGGTCACCAGCACAGCCGCGTCCACCGGCACGTCGTCCCTGGCCCCGGGCAGATAGTTGGTGCCCAGGTACCGGGCGCCCAGCTCATGGTACTGCCAGTGACAGAAGCTCTCCAGGGAGCGCTCCCCGTGGTGGCTCACCTTCAGCTTGGCCTGCAAAACACACAAGCACAAATGTTCAAATGTCTGAATTTTCTCTACAACTCTACAGCTTTTTTGTTGTTGTTTGTTAGTGGGTGAAGCATTTCAACCACCAACGGGAAAGTCCCGTTTTGTAATTTGGTAAGATCACACACATCCCAGGTTGGTTGTATCAGGAAACGCAAACGACTGTGTTAAACTGGCTGGACACTTAAGGGTTCATGACAACATTTTGAGCCTGATTTGCCTCTTCCTCAGTTCAGTGGGCGTGGCCAGAGTAGTGCGTCTCGTATTCGACTATTTGTCGTGGCACTCCTCGTGTCTGTGGGGCCAGTGGGATTGTGTTACATCTGTCAGGTCACAGCTCCAAAACCTTAAATTGTAAAGTTCTACATGTTAAATATGATATTTAAGAATGAACAAAATGTAAGTAGTGATCTATGCATGTTGTAATTTATCACTAAATAATAAATAAAATGAGATGTCTTCTTTCAAATGAAAGAAACTGAAGTGCGTGATACTGTTTGATTGTTGATTCAATGACTGTAACAGAAACACCGCCTTTTACCAGCAAGATTAACCTCTAAACGTGTTTCTTTCTGCTGTAAATGCACGTGCACAGAGCCATTAGACGCCGCCTCGTGTCCTCGGTCGTGTCCTCCGTGTCCTCCTGTCCTCTGTCCTCCTGTCTCTGTCTCCTGTCCTCCTGTCCTCCTGTCCTCCTGTCCTCTGTCGCCTGTCTTATGTCCTCTGTCTCTGTCTCTGCGTTACTGTGACAGTGACACTTTCGGAGTTGCTTGTCGCTGTCTTCCGTTTGAGTGCGAGATAAATAATAGTTTCAAAAAAATGTCCTCATGTCTCTGGCCTGCACATTTTGGGTCACGTCTTCAAATCCCAGAAGATTTGTTTGTATTTTGTACATACGGGGCGGTTATGGAGCAGCAGCAGCTTGGTGACCCGGATGTTGATCCTGGTCCCCAGACTTTGGTGCCGAAACATGTTGTAGACCTGCAGGGCAACAGTTCAAAAGGTGAGGGACACGCCGATAAAATATAAATAACATAATCATTCAAAATGTATGGCCTGTATCAAGGACTAAATGTAAAAAGTCATCCTGAATAAATCTTTTCTTTTACCTGGATTTAAAAGTAGTTTGTGCCGTACTGTTTTTGATTAAATAATAGATTTTCAACAGTAAATCATTTCACAAATAATTAACTATATATAGACAAAACTCAATCATTTAAGCTCGGCACGGCTATAGAAGAATGCGCTGATTAACTGTGAATCGATAATCATGATTGTTCAGGTCACAATATAGTAGCAAGAATCAAAAAATAATAATTGTGTCTAAAAAGTACATTTTATCTGGCTGTTTTTGCCACATTTAACTTCATTTTGTTTTTCAGAAAGTAAAATTGTAAAGTTGCTCACAAACTTGAGGAATAGAAGCGTGTTAGATGACAGGAATGAAAGAAAACTAAAGATTTCACTGTTGTTTGGTTTCAGTAATCGTGAATAATCGTTAAAACGTGATGTTCCACGTCTTCTCTGTCCGCACAAGAGTAAAAATAAACCAAATACTGTGGTGAGATTATTTGAGGAAGAGCTATTGGTCCCAGAATATATATTGGGTATGGGAGCTGACCATGTTCATGACGGTGAGCAGGAAGCGCTGTGCTGCCTCCGCTCCGTGGTACTGCACCATGTCGGAGTCTGCCACCACCACCGTCTCCACCGTGTAGGCCTCCTGCACCGCGATGGAGTGCCTCCTCCTCCTGCGGCCGGATGCCCCCAGGGACGGCCTCCTCTGCACTGTCAACAACACACGGCACGCTGAAAGTCAATAAGGTTTTCCTGTCCAATACGAAATAAGAGGAGGAGTCTAGAGCTGTGGTTCTCAAACTGTCCCACCCGAGCGGATTCTTCAGGAACTTCAATATTTGCTGGATTAAGAGTCAATTTAATCCACATTTCTGTCCTATTTTGGGTTAGTTCCATGTGTAATCCTATTTTAGACCAGGTTCAGCCCTAGTTTAGACGTAGAACAGTTGTGTTTTAGTCCTGGTTTAGATCTGGTGATACTCGGAAGGTCAAATATTTTCTTATGTGTGAGAACCTCTTGTCTGGACCCCCTATTCTACACGCGGGTATGTTGACGACCCCAAAATCCTTCTCCAACCCTAGATGCTACTGCCTTAAAATGAAAAATATATATATTTTTTCTTGTTAATAAAGATGTAACAGAACAAACAGTATTGATTATAAAATACTTTAAAGGATCAATTAACATGCCATACTTCATCAAAATTCCCACCTTAGGTTGAATTTACTTAAAAACCATTGGGGACCCCTGAGTATCTTTGGGGACCAAAATGTTGGTCCCGACCCTAAGGTTGGGAATGACCTAACTAGAGTAATGTTGTCATGATACAAGATCAAGATCTTGTCCTCTTTAGGTTAATTTTTCAGTATCAATAGCTGTTTTGATAATATTTAGGATTGATATGCATCTCGGGATTTATTTATTTCAATCAGAGATGGGATGACAAACACTCCAAAAGCACTCATCTGGGCCTTTTTAGCTAAAGTTTTTTCAATTTGATTTGCAATATTGTTTTTCTAATTAGGATCAGTTCATAGAGCACTTTTTAAACACCCTTAGTCCTGGTTTGAGCCCAATTTAGTCCTACTGTAGACTTGGTTTGGTTCTAATCTAATCTGGGTTTAGTCCTACTTTAGTCCAGATCATCTTTAGTTCCGGGTTTAGTCCCTGTTTAGTAACTGTTTAGGATGAACAGCCTCAGAATGCAGATGTTTGAAGAGTTCTAATGAAACTACGGGGTTAACATAATAAAGCAGGATTGTTTGTTGTTTGCAGAGGACCTTCTTTTACCCGCAAGTCTTTACAATGTGACGACTGCGACCATTCAAACAGCCGTTTTCATTCAAACGCCATTCACTGCGCCGCCCTTCTGTGATTCCTGTTTTTTTATTTAGTTTACCCACATGTACAACAAAAAGTGTTTACGCTCTAGACAAAGAATCTCACTCTTGTAAAGCATAAGACAAGTTCCCATGATGTGCCAAAGCGTGCGTGATACGTGTCCTCGCAATAAGTCAGGACAGGACCCAGACATTTAACAATATTTCCGACATTTTATTACGGCCAAACAACGTAAAGTCAAGTCTCCACTGTTCAACAAACCATAGTAAGACTTTACATAGAATTAAATAAATAATAATAATAATAAATAAACACAGAAGGAAAACATTGCAATTTTCCTCGTCCATCGGCGTTTAACCACATCAAAGTGGGAACGCAAAGGAAGGACGAAGGGTCAGAAAATGGAATAACACATTACTGTGAAGAATGGGCCTTTTCAGGGTTCAAGGGAGCAAACTGACCAAAAATATCAACATGAATTCCTTAAGAAGCCAAAGGTTTGGGTTTAACAAGCTGTACACTTTGGGCTCAGAGTGAGTGCAGGACAGGATAGGACCGGACTAGACCGGACTGGACCGGGTATATTCACCTTGTGCAGTGCCACAGGAGCTGGGCCGGTCCCTGGATGAGCTGAGATCTGGAGCGGAACGTTTTTGTCTCTGTACTCTGTGTTTCTGACCAGAGAAGGGCAGCAGCGGAGACTTCAGGAGAGGCTCGATGAAGAACACGTCCTCTCCAACGTGGACCAGCCCTGTCTGTGCACAGGTGATGCAAGGCACGATTCACAAACACATCAGAGACTCATCCACACTCACAAAAGCCCCGATAACTGAAAAAAACCTGTTCAAAATTGCTTTCAAATACATGTTTTACCTACTATTTCTAGTCTGTGTTCTGTATTTTCGTTATAATAGGGCAGAAGTTGGCTGAAGAAGTTATCCTACACCAGACTAAACCAGACTAAACCACACTTGTGCCTGTCTTGGGAAGTGTTATCAGATGCCAAGACTTCAATACAGATGAGAACTGGACATGAAGGAAAGATGAACAGTAAGGTCATGATCATGGGCCCCTGTGCAGGCTTCAGTACCAGGCCCTATGATGAACACGCCCACATGCAAACAAGCCTTGAGCCTTTTGTGGGTTTTTTATAATCAAATCATGACAGCGGACAGTGTGTTTTGGGCGCTCCAAGTCATGTTCACCGTTTAAATGTTCAAGGTGTGGATTGGGGGGAGGGCCCTGCACTGTCTGACCTGCCTGATGTTATGCCCCTGAGGAACAGAACGGATTTGGAAGTGGAAGCTTGAGCATGGAGCACCACTACAGCATCACTGACCCCATGGTTCCTCCAAACACTGTCGCTTTTGATGTGCATGTGCTCACTGGATTAGTGCATGGTTCTTTTCATGCTTTTTGTGCTGATATTTTGTGCAAAGTATACCGCTGTAGTACTCCTTGCATTACATGAGGATGAGGTGGTGTATATTGTAGTACTCACCAGACCCCCGCAGGTGCTGAGGGACGCCACAGAGCCGGAGTGGTTGAGCACAGACCCGGAGTAGAAACAGAGCTGCCCCGGGTCCACCCTCCGCACCTCTGTGTCCTCACCTCGCCTCTCCTCCACTACAAAGTCCCGCCACAGAAAGGAGGTGTCCCGGGTCAGATTTAGCACCAGACGCCCCCCGAACGCAGGCAGCGCCACGAGGATGTCCCCGTTGCTCCAGCTGGATCCCCCAGAAGAAGAAGAAGCAGCAGCGTCAGCCAGGGAGCGCGGCCTGCGGCGTGCCGTGTGCGGGCCGTGCTCCCGGGACAGGTGCGCCGCAGGTCCCGCCAGCAGCGTCGGGACCACCTCATCCGTGTCCAGCAGCTCACAGCGCACTGGGGAGGAAAGGGCTCAGAATCGGCACACGGCTCTTTCACTGACCTAACTGGAACGGGCTGAGTTCTGCGAGCCACGTAACCCGCAGCGCAAAGAAGAAAGAGCGCAGAGGAGGAGGGGGGGGGAAGTTCTGCACGCAAAAAACCGTGCGCTCCACATCAGCACAGAACCGCGAACAAAATGTGCTGCTGGTTCACTTACTTAAGGCTGGTCTGACCTACATCTGAAACACACAAAGCCCTGTGTTCGTGGGAAAGAAGCCCGTACTCACCACTTAATGCGATGCAGAGAAGCAGCGGCAGCAGTGAGAGGTCCGCACGGCTTTGGCGCATGGTCGTGCACGTCTCCAGAGCGGGCTATTGACGCTGGCGGTTTGGATGAGACCGTGGCGACACTTTTACTGATGTAGGAGAAGTTGGAGAAATCTGGCTGGAGTTCCTTGGAGAGCTGGATACGCCTCCCCGGACCGGGCGGCCCTCTGCTCCGGCCTCATTGGTCCTGCTTGCGCCCTGAGCCGACGAAACACGAGAGACGCTCGCTCCTGATTGGCCGTAGCAGCTGTCCGTCACTGTCAAGGCATGAAACCCTACACGTGGTTTTAGGAGGAAAAAAAAAAGTTGGCTTCTAAACGGAGTGTGTAAACTCGTGTGGGAGATTTGGAAGATTTGTGCCACCCGCAAAAGCTCATTGTGTCCGACCCTGAGGTTTCCAGTCTAACGTGATGCAACGCGCAGGCTCCACACTGAGTGAGGGGGCCCCGGGGCCTTGTGGCTGCGGTGTTCTTATAGATACAGGGTTTTTTTCGTTTTAAAGAGAAAAAAAAAAAAAAAAAAGAATAGAAAAATAGATAAGAAAGTTGTGTAAAAACTTCAACTGCTTAAAACGAGCGCGTAAAACCCGCGGCTCGTGGATACCGGGCTAAATAGAGACGTAAGAGCTGGAAACGGGGCGCAGAACAGGAGCCGGGGGGTTTACGTGAGCCCGCAGGATAGTTAGGTTTTGCATTAGTCACAATATTTGACATTGTGAGTGTGTGTGACGACTGGAGCAAGGGCCATGAGAAGACTGCCAGGTCTCGGCAGGAACGTGTTGGCCCCGGGGACGCACGCTGCCTGGGGCCACTGCGACCACCGTGAGGGCAAGACCCCCAGGCTGTGGGGCTGACGTGTGTCTATGAATAGGCCGCTACGATACAGGTTACTGGGCAACATTTCAATTTTCTACAGCGCACACAACATGCTGAATATTTTCAAGTACCTTTTTGTTTTGCAGCCAAATGTGCATTCCATATCCATGCTATCTGTTCCATTGTTGGAGTTACTACATCGGAGTTTTTGAAAAAAAAAAAAAAAAAAAATGTGAAGGCAAATGGAATGTCGGTATTGTGTTGCAGTTTTATATTGCCATCGGGGCATTTTATAAAACTTGGCTGTAACTCGAATACTTCAACATAGCAGCGTAATTAGGCTTAGTGTAGATTGAAGAAAACAAGTCTTAGGTCTGTTATCTAAGATGTTTATAAATTATTGCTTGTATTCTTCTTGCGAAAAATCGTCTGTCTTTCCATGGAAACAAAGAGATAGATTGCACGTTACTTATAGTGGCTCGTGTGCTAGATTGGACGTCCCACAACTTTAAGGTGGTGGTTCAATCCCAGCTCCATGTCTCTTTTATGTTATTACTAGCTCTTATTTCTTACTACTGACCAGTAAATCTGTTACACACTTCTGAATTCAAGATATTTATTTCATGTGAATTGTCCCCTTCAGTCACTGTTGGCACGACAATACTTAAGATAATATTTTGCAGATTACTATATTAATCAGTTTTTAAAGACACGTTTTTGTAATAACAGCATTACACTGCTAAACCTTCAGTAAATTACAGCACATTATAATCAAGTTATTTTCACACTCAGTCAACTGTTTTACATCAACAAGTTTCCTTTTTCTAGGCAAGCAACCAAATTGTTACATTGTTTGGCGAAATCCATAAAACAGTGGCAGGTCCAGACCAAACACAATGTGCGCTCTTTCATTAAGTGTCATTGTTTAATTTGGCTCAAATGAAGGGTAAACACGAATATTTAAAGGCCAACTTGGTCCATTGTATGTGGTTGTTTTTCATGTTTTACTGTGCACTTTGAGCTCGCTGTACATGTTTTTCCAGCGTGTCTTTAAACCACAAACGACAAGTAGATTTGATTTGTAGAGTCCATATTAACCGCTCAGAATTTTGTTTCTAAAAAGATACAAGTTACTTTATTTACAATTGTAAATCATTTAACACTTTTCTTTAACCACGGAGAGCACAGGTCAGTACACAGTCTTGGATGGGCAGTGGGCGTCCGGAGGGGGCAGGAGTTCGGAGCAGCCGTTCTGGCCCTTCGCCTTGACCACACCTCTGTAGTGAGACACCTCCTCTTCCTCCTCTAAGTCCTCTTCCTCCTCTGGGCTCTGCTCCTCCTCAGCTTCATTGTCACTTCTCTCATCTTTGAGCAACTGCAACAGAAATCATAACGATTCATCTGTGGTATTGGAGTTAAGAGTTGGAAATCGTCCCATGTTAGGCATTATAATATGGATTTCAGAGTGATGAGAAGTTAGGACCATTGCCATTGTCATAGAATGTGGAAAAAGCTGGCAAATTGTGTGCCTGGAAAACAAGTTAAAGTAATTCAGCCCTGATTTCTGAGATGTGACCGACGATTTGACATACACAGAGTTGCATTATCACCTATCACCAGGGCTATTCGACAACATTTTCTTGCGGGAATAGGTGCACCACACGCCATCGCTTTTAACACTTTATTTTAACCGCTTTTCAATACAATAGCCACCACTATAGCGGCATTAAACTAGGACTAAACCAGAACCAAGTCTAAATCATGACTAAAGATCTAAAGCAGAATTAAACTAGGACTAAACCGGTCAGCTTCTTCCACAGTCATAGCTCTCATGTGGTAGACTAACTACTATTGTTAAGTAGTAGTACTAAGTTGTACTAATACAAAAGGGTAAAGCAGTAGCGGTATTGGCGGATGTAGAGGAGAGCCTGACCTTGCCAAAGACCATCTTCTGGACCATGCGAAGGATTAAGTACGCCCAAAATACATGCAGGGCTTGGAGAACCATCAGCATGGCGTTGAAGAAGTAGTACCCAAAGAAGGGAGGGTAATGATGGGGAGGATACACCCAGGTACTGTGGATCAACCTGGGACAAAAAAACAAAAAAACAACATTTGCTTCTCTGAACAATCTGGACTATTAGAACAACATGGGACACTTTTACTACGGGGGAACTTACCAAAATGGGAAAATGACAAGTCGTGTTCCCATGAAAACAGCGGTAAACAGAACAAACAAGCTCTGGCAGGTTTTCTCCCATTTGGCGTAGTTGAATAACTTGGCTGACTGAAACAGAGTGAAGTTAGTATGTTGTAGAGGCCAAAAGTTACAAGTCACTGGAGCTATAGCCCACCTCAAGCAGCACATCGGAGGCATCGTGCACCAGCATTACCAGTGTCCCCACGCGGATGTAGTTGGCACACCAAGAAAAGGACAGCAGCACCAGAGTGGCACAGTGGTGGACTATCTGCTCCCTGAAGTCCTGGAGAGAAGTGCGAAGACGTAAGCGATAACTAGGTCTTCTCTGCAGTTTGAGATGGTCCGGTGTGGATCATTACAGATGTTAGCGATCTCCAAAACCCGTTCTTTTGTTGTTGCTGATCACCGATATTTGCCCAAGTCAATATTAAAATGTTGAAATCTACAGCAATGCCCACAAATTGTAGTTAAGTTAGAGTAAAGTTCACTAATTCATGTTTAACTTTTAACCATGATTATTGCTCTGTTAATAATGTAACTCGCTAGTTTGTTTAAAAAGACTTGTGATGACAGACAAGAATGACAGAATAGGGCGGTTAAGAATAACAATTTCCATTTTCTGTTCAGATGTAAACAAAAACATAACACAGAGAGGAAAAACAAACAAACAAACAAACAAACAACAAAGCAAGTTTAGCTGGTACTGAGTTGTATGTCCCAGATACATAGTTTCAAAGTCACGGAGGATGTTCGTATAAAGTTTACAAAATTAAAATCCCAAAACACTTGTAATCGATGAGCGACCAGGCAACCTCAGTTTCTCAGGCAACAAGCATTTCCCTGTGAATAGTGTGAATAAATGAATAAAATGCTGTGATACATTTTCTCAACAGAATCCTTTCCAAACATGATATTTTGTGCTCCTCCATTGAGACGCACACTTGTTCCCACTCTTCATCTGTCAGAACAAAATTCCCATCTTTTGCCACTTACGATACATCTAGTAGAGTGGCCGTTGAGATCAGTAACATATTTTTAAGATACTATTCCCCTCGAGAGTTTCAATTGTTAAACATTCCAATCGAAGTGTTACACCGGTCAATACTGCTTCCTTCACAATGTTATATTAGGTTTCCCTTTACAATCTATTAAAAACGTATGCACCTTTTGTTATCCAGGTCTGAAATCTCGGGTGTGTGAATCCCCATAACAGCTGCAGTATTCCCACATTTAAAGCAGGAAAGAAACACAATCCAAATATGCTACAAAAATACTTGAAAAATATAAAGGAGCAATTAACATTTCAAGAGTAAGAGAAAGCACATCACAGCATGGAAATATATACTGTAGTACTTTAAATGAATATATAAGATTACTGAATGATCATAATGTGCCATAGGGTGGAGGTTTACCAACCTTTCTCTTAATGTCAAAGGCCACACGGAGCAGCAGAGAGCCGTAGAAGCTCATCTCCAGAATGTAGTACCAGTACTGAGAGTCCAACATTGACTGTAGACATAAAAAAGAACAGATTTATGAGTTGGGTCAATGTGTACTTATCTTGTGGTACTTGAAATAAAATATTTTTTCATTGTCACATGTTATTATTTTTCCTATTTTTCCCTTTGTAGTCTAGCTCAGTGGTTCTCAAACTTTTCAGTACCGCCGTAGAAAATATTTGACTTTCCAAGTACTGTCAGTTCCCAACCTGCAGTATATCAGGCCTAAAAGAGACTAAACTATGGATAAGATAGTTCTAAATAATGATTAACCCAAAGAAGGACAACTACATGAATAGATTTGTCAATACTGCAGAAGGCCAAACGTACCACCAGAGGCAGGAAGCCCACTGTTTGAGAAACACAGATCTAGCTAAAATCCAACTCTACCCAATGAGTATAACAACCTACATACCTGTTTTGGAAAACCTGTCCATATTTCTTTGGTGTCATGAAACCATTCTTTCTTCAAAATAAACAACAAAACATACATGTAAAAGGCTAGCTCATTACCACAGTTTGTACATTAAATAACTTTCAAAAAATAGAATAATGACATTAAACAAAATACACTTTACTGACATCATAGACAGCCAGAATTCCCCCACAAAACGCAAACAGGTAGAAGAAAAACCTCCAGCTGTGAAAACAAACAGAACCTGATCATGAGAGTGAGAATCGGTCACATAAACGAGCTGTATCCATCACTCACCAGGCCTCTGTGAACTTCCTCAGCACTCCAGGTTGGTCCATACGTCTCCGCCTCCGGAACCATCGCTCCACCTCCCTAACGCTCAGCCCACTCTTCTTGCACAGCCCCGTCACATCTGCCTGAGAGAGACAAAGGTTAAAGACACTCCACCTTCCCCAGTTCTTCTGCTCTCAAAGTGTCATGCTTGCTCTCTGGTGATACTTTCCTCATCTGAATACAGTGTTTAGGAAGCTGCAACACTTTCAAATCTGGGATATGGATGTTCTTACTCTTTCAGTGCTCTCAAGCTGACTGCAATTATCTTTATTTCTCAAAACGTTTACTTCATTCAAATGTGTGTGAGGTGTTTTTTACTATTTAGATCCATATCTACATATCTCCTCTTTTGACCCTGTAAACTGGTGGATTCATGTGCCATCATTATTCTGCTCTTAAAGCTTTTATATATTGCATATTACCAGCACCTGTGACTGCTGTCAGCATCTTAGTGCTGCACCTGTGACTGCTGTCTCCTCTCTGTGCTGCACCTGTGACTGCTGTCAGCTTCTTAGTGCTGCACCTGTGACTGTTGTCTCCTCTCGGTGCTGCACCTGTGACTGCTGTCAGCTTCTTAGTGCTGCACCTGTGACTGTTTGACTCTAATGCATGCCCTTTTGATTTCATATATGTTGTTTTTATTATTGCTCAGTGTTTTATGTTGCACCTTAACGCCGAAACAAGTTCCTATGTTTGTGAATTTTGTTCATTGACAATGGCAATAAACCTTTTCCTGATTCTGATTCTGATTCTGATCTGCACCTGTGACTGCTGTCAGCTTCTTAGTGCTGCACCTGTGACTGCTGTCTCCTCTCGGTGCTGCACCTGTGACTGTTGTCTGCTCTCGGTGCTGCACCTGTGACTGTTGTCTGCTTCTTAGTGCTGCACCTGTGACTGTTGTCTGCTCTCTGTGCTGCACCTGTGACTGTTGTTGGCATCTTAGTGCTGCACCTGTGACTGCTGTTGGCATCTTAGTGCTGCACCTGTGACTGCTGTCTGCTCTCTGTGCTGCACCTGTGACTGCTGTTGGCATCTTAGTGCTGTACCTGTGACTTTTTTGTGCTTTCAGTGATGTACCTGTGAGGGCTGTCTGCTCTGTTTGCCATAATAATGCTCCAGAACAGGAATATTTTCTGTTTGAACCCGGATCCTCCGCTTGACACCTGCCATCAACGCCAAGGGTGTGGCTATCCACCTAAATCATAATTAAAACAATTATAACCTTAAGTAAAATAATAGTTTGTTTCTCAGTATCTAAACCAGACCTAATCCAACTCCAGGGCATAGCTGTGGCAAAGGTTACCATGGCAACTAAAACTGTTAACACCAAGTTTATCCCAGCTAAAATCACAATTTGGCAACCTCCACAATGCTTTGATTGTTCACCTGAATATTTTACTTCATTTAAATTCAATTGCATCCTGTACACAATCTAAAAAAAAGTACCTTTCAAACATGAATCGAATGAGCAGGAAGCCTACGGTGAAGGGGATGGTGGCGTACAGATGTGAGGCCTTGGCATAGACCCGGCCGTCCCTGTCCTCCAGGTCGGCCCACGTGAGGTTCACCGGGAGCCATAGACGATCCCACCAGAACCACTCGTATACAGCGCCCAGCATGCTCCACACAAATACAACAGGACAGTTAGAACACTATTACTAATGTCACAGCCCCAGCTCGCACCGCATGGCTCTGTTGACAAAGCAAATATTGACCCAGAGATCACTCCCTTGTTCCCAGCTAATTCAAAGTGTTGCAGCCATGATGTCTTTTTAAAGTAGGTTAGCTAGATTAGTGATGTGGACTAAAAAGGCCCACCCTGCTTTAAAAGAGTAGTGTTAGACCAGTGTTGCCCCTATCAACAGTCATATCTGAGCCTTATTGACACAATACACAGAGCGATCATGTCAGATTACTTTTCCACGTTTTTAACTGCCGCATTACACCAAAGCAGCAGCAAAGCAAGCACAACGATTATATTGTTAATGTCTTTAAATATCCATAATGTAAAAATAGCCTAAAATTGTAATATAGCTTTTTATAGCAGTTTTAATGTTATTTCATGATTAAAAAAAAACCTGTTTTTACTCTTTTGGAATTGTCATAATGATTGAATCTTTGTGAGTGATACTTCTTGTATCAATCTGAGTTTAGATCAGATTTATATCAGTAATAGACCAGGTTTCGACTTGGTAGAGCCCTGGTCTAGTCACAGTTTAGACCTGGTTTAGTTTAAGACCTGGCGGTGACTTAGTTTAGTCTAGAGCAAGGAATAGAGAAAATCGTTGGCAACTCTACACTTTTAATTGTCATAATAAAGCATAAAACACTTCTTAGATAATAAACATATCGTTTTAAGCTTTGTAACTTCTGAATTCATTACTCCAAACCCCTGAAGCAGTTACCTAAGTATTTGTTCATTAGTATTCATCACTAAATAATTCACTTTTTGATAATTGTTTATTGTGGATCTAAGTTAACTATATTTACATATATTCAAAGTATATTTACTATGCAAATGTTTCTCCACTTCATTAGAAAACAATACTTTGCCAAAGCTCGCCCGCTGCTGCTGCTGCTGCAGGTGTCCAGTAACAAAAAGAAAACAAACTACACAAATTCATCTGCAAAGAAAGTCCTTCTTTGTACATGGCTGGTAATTTGCAGAGAGACGGACTTACCTGGAGCAGCGGAGAGTCCTGGATCATAAATGTCAGTCCTGGATTTTCAGATGAGCTCCCAGCCCCTGAGCCTTTGTTTGACATTCTTCTGGGCACACCTAGGCGGACACAATCACCTGGGAACCCCCCCCCCTCCAAGTGCAAACACAAAAGCCTCACTTATATGGGCCGGTATCTGGTGACGGCACTCACACAGGTACAGCGCAGCAACAATCAAACCAGGATACATTTCTGCTGGGCTGCTTGGAGGCGCAACCGTGGAGACAAAAACAGGCTCAACCTATTGGTGTAAAATATAATACGCAGCCACAACATCCAAATTATTCAAGACATGTTATATTTATGTATGATGATGGGATCATTAATATGGGCTAATTGCATTGTTGGGAACCTCCATCGCCTCCACATCACACCTCACATATCTCACAATGAAAAATTAGCCTAAATTTATTTTTTCTTTTCCTTTTGGACAACAAAAAACACAACCAGAGAGCAAGATAAAATGTGAATAATAATAATAACAACAACAATAATAGTAGTAGTAATAATGTGATATATAATATGAATAATAATAATGGCACAATATGACAAAACATAAATAAATAAATGAAGGCATAGTCCAAAGCTTATCAAATATGTCCATTTTCAAATTAACTCTTAATGTCATTTTCTCCATTAATGTCTGTTATCCTAGAAAAAAAAATGCGTTGAAAAATCTGCCAGAATTTCAAAGAACTGGAACTTATATTATTGTCACAAAAGTGTAGGATTGGTTGTCTTTGTTGCATTTGTTGACAGCTCTTATCGCGCTCGGAGCAAATGTTGACACACAGACTTTCCGCCTCCATTTACAGCTAAATAATATCGCAACATCGTTTTTGTAATCGCTCAGACAGTGTTTTTGCGCAATCGCTCAGACGTGTGCAGTGAGTTTTTCACAATAAAGCTTACTCCAGGCGGCAAACGAATGGGCTTTTAAGGTGAAAGCACCGGCACACACCTGTCATGTCCCGTGTCCTGTCCACTAGGGGGCACTGCAGGTTCTATATGTTTATCTGACTCGAGAAACGAGCCGAAGAGGAAATGATTTAAGAGGCGCGTCAATGCAAAGGTTTGTACCGTGCAGACAGCTCTTGTTTGGCTGGTTACAGAAAATGGGCATTTTATTGCATTTTGCCCAGTGCTCTTTCGCAACAATAAAAATATCATTATTATTTTATAATTAAAGTTTATGGAACCTCCTTTAATTTGCTTACACTGGACAGATACGCAGCCAAAAAGTGTGACTGGAGCAGTTGGCACAACAACGAGCTGCTTGACCTTTTCTTTTTACACATTTACCATGCATTATGTTGTGGATGTCACAGTGAAACAATGCACTTAAATCAGCATTTGAAAAATAAAAAAAACCTTGACTTTAATGACCAAAATTACTCTTAAACTCACCAAATTACTGTAAATGTGTTCCAGACCCCCTTATTATGGTCACCCATTACCACCACACAACTCCATTACATGATTTATATGTTTAAAATGGTCCAATTCATGAATGTATTATTTAGGCAGCTTAGTTGCCAATTAGACCTTCATAAATGTTGTTATATATTCTAATAATGTTATAGATATTAAGTTCTTATTAGCCTACATTGTTCCAGATGTTAGTATTAGTGGGCTAGGCTAGTAAATGCTTAAAATGACACAATTACAAATGCTGTTGTTTGAGAGTACGACAATGTATATCACAATATAACTGGGATCTGTACATTCAACATACTGTATTGGTTGTTTATGTTGTGTCCAAAACTCAGAATTTGTTCGCCCCTCCAATAAATAATTATGACCCTCCGTTTTGAGTGCAGAACTGCACTCAAAACAAGCAACTCAAGTCATAAAGTATCTTAGATTATGTAACAACATCACAGTTAAATTAAAAAAGAACAGCCAGCTGCAAAAAGTGCCAGTGGCCGCCCCGCAGCAAGTCATGGCTCAGGTAACTTGTGACATTGAGCACCTGTAACCAGCAGGTGGCAGTAATGCAATATAAACTTTAGTGAGACTCTACAGAAGAAGAAGGGGAACAGCATAGGCGCTCTCGGTTTGCCTCGGCGTCTCAGAAGCAGGTGATGGATCTTGGCACAAGTTTACGCGTAATTATGAGCACAACTCCGGGACCGAGATGAACGGAGATCCGGCTGTCCCGGAGCCGCTGGCCGCACTGGATGAGCTGTACCACCGTGTCATGTCTGCAGACTGTCCCAGCCTCACGCCCGCACACTCCGCTCGCCTGCTTCACTCCTGCCTGTGCGCGCATGGAGCCGGAGTGAGTGCGCTCGAGCCCGGGTGCGAGAGTGCCAGCGCCCCGGAGCTCCAGTGTGTGGCTCTGACTGTGCTGGAGCAGCTGTTGTGCCGCCTCACCGAGAGCAAAGGGGCCCCTGAGTTCCACCTGTTCGCTGAGGAGACTTGGAGTCTGCTCCAGCCTGATGCCATGTGCGCACTGGTGGGTGCAGAGTTACCCAGATCTATCTTGGTGTCTTTGAACGAGCTTCAGCCAGTGAGACAGGTGGAACTAAACTTCTTTGATGTTGTGTGTTGCAGCTGCAGCAGTTTCACTCTGAGGATCTGCTCGTGTGTCACCTGAGTGTGATGTGTGTCTCTGCTGCTGTCATCAACCAACTGCAGCATGTGAGCACATCTGTCTGACAAACATTAGTCCTGTTGTATCTGGAGCTTCCATTGCTGGTGGACATCCTCCCTCTCAGCGACAGAGCCTCTAGTGTTAGGTATTAGGTGTTAGGGTTCCTGCCTGACCAGCCACTGATGGGTGCCCCCCTCTTGTGTTTGTGTACAGGGCTCGATCAGTGATGAGTGGAGTCAGCGGTGTCTCCAAGCCCTTTGCCCGTCCTCTTGTCCCCCGGGGCCCCCTGTGCGTGCTTGTGTCCGCTCTTTGACAGAGGTCCTCAGACGGCTACTGAAAGGACGACACCACGGTAACCACTCAACACATCCCACAGTGTCTTATTAACTATTTATTATTAGTTACTACCATAATAAACAGGAACATAATGTCTAAATGTACCCGCCTGGTAATTGAGATCATACAAATGTATACAGTTTATAGAATTAAATACAATATTTGAATATAAATTGTGTTTTACATCCTTAATATTGTTTCAATAAAATGATTTATCCTTAAAACTAGAAAATGTAATACTTTTAATTAGCTAGTTATTACTAAAGAAACGCCAGTGCATAATTTAGGTGTTATCTGAGTGTGATACATATATATTTATGAATAAAGTGTATTATTAATACAAAATTAGATATTGTTTATTCAAATGTTTTACCTTTTTGATTTAATAATGCTACTTCTGTTAAAAAATTTACTTTGGTTTGGGTTTTAGAGTTTGTATTAGTCCAGTTAACAACTGTGATTATCTTTTATAGACGACAGCCCTAGTTTATGACTGGTTTAATCATTTTAAATCCCAATTATTTTATCCAGTATATTTTGTATTTTTTTCCCTTTTTGAATATTTGAATAGCCTTTTTATTAGTTACTGGAAATACAAGTAACAGTAGCAAAAGGATGTGAACATTTGTATTCTCTTTTTAGACCTTACAGAGAAAGTACTGGTAGAATTCGACTCCAGCCTGTCAGCCTTCTGCTCCCAGCTGCTGAGTGTGGACGCAGGGGCCAGAGGTGGAGGTTGGGGGGCCTCCGTGAGCCTGGTGGTGGACCTGCTAGAGGTGCTGTGTGCCTGCAGGAGTGCGTGTGAACTTCAGCGGGGGGCAGCAGTGAGCGGAAAGTGCCTGCTCTGCCTCTGCACCTCCAAACTGCTGACCCTGTGCTCCTGCCCGCTCCTCCAGCCCGGCCTCAGACGAAGAGTGCTGGTTGTCCTGAAGAGGGCGCTGGTGCAGAGGGCGGGGGAGGATTGGACCGGGGGACATTCGGGGACACTCCGGTGCAGTGATGTCCGCCTGTTGGCCGATAGCGTACTGCGGGTGGCGGCTGAGGGCGGGCTGAGGGGCGTCGGCGTAGAGGGGGAGTGCTTTTTCGGGGGAGCGCGGGCTGTCGGGACGGGCCCTTCTGGGGACAACGTGACCCTCAGAGCGCTGTGCCTCGTCCTGCTCAAGTCCATGGAGCTGCAGTGTCAACCCAATGAACCAGGTATGAGCACCATACTTAAAAAAAAAAATATATATATATATATATATATATATATATATATATATATATATTATTTTTTTTTTTTATTTGACCAAACAAAGCAAACTGGTTTTGTCTTTTTGATCAAACATATTTTCCAGCCCTGACAATTGTTTTTTGTCACAATGTTATGAATTGTGTTGATTGTAATTAAGGGCTGAAACCAGTTTGATCAAGTAATCAAAATCATCAACTAATTTAGTTATCAATAAATCAAGCCACGTGTCTGAGAGTTTTATGATTCGGGAAAAAGCAGAATGACATATAATGACCCAAAAACCCTGCTGATGTTGTGTTTTGGATGAAAAAATAATTTTCTTTAAGCCATATTATGTCTTAAAGTCCTTTCAACTGACAACAATCATGTCTTTGGAGTTGAATAATGGCACCACAATACATTTATTATAATAATAATATTTTTTTTTAAGATGACATTGGACTTTATGCCAGTTTTTGTTTCGCATGGATAAACCCAGTATTAACAGAGAAGTGAACCATAAAAGGAAACAAATCTGTAATCTGACCATTACACACAATTCTACCTGAGAATTCTGACCTGACTCAGCTCAGTTTTAAACGATAAAAGTTATAGAATGTTGAGACGACGCACTCTATTTTAGGTTATTGTTGGCTCTATTTCATTTTATTTTTTTCTTGTTTCCGAGTTGACACGATGGGTCTGTAAGCTAATAATGTCCTGAGACCTCAAACTGTGAATACCTGATCTGATGTGCAATACACTTGATAAATAATCAGTAGAGCTTTATACACAAACAAAAGGCAGTTCTCTTCGTGCATCCAATGATTGCCATTCTACTTTAGAATATAATTCACAGTGGTGAGGTCTGTGTCCTTGTCATGTAATAAACCTTAGAGCTGAATGAGAAACTGAGTTCAGAGGTTTTAACACTGTTGCTGTAGAATGCATTATATATGTCACCATAATCTAGAACTGAAAGAAGTGTAGCCTGGATTAACTGTTTTCTACAATTAAGAGGAAACATTCTTTATTTCTAAAGAAGAATGACAATCTGGCTTTAAGATGATTTGTCAGCTCTTGCACGTGTTTGTTGAAGGAGAGTTTATCATCGATCCAGATGCCCAAGTATTTGTAATGGGGTACTTGTTCAATCATATTACTATCAAGACGTGAGAATAGATTTATTTTTGAGTCAATAGATTGTCTTTTGGAAAACGGCATAGATTTTGTTTTATTTGAATTTATTAATAATTTTAAATTAACACAGTTGTTTTGGATGGAGTGAAAATCCTCTTGAATATTTTGAATCACTTGGGCACAAGAAGGTTGCCCTAGCATTACAGAATTGCATCATCTGCATACAAGTGGATGCTACAGGATAGTTTTGAGATTGGACGGAAATTATTCAAATCATTTTTCTGGCCTCCTTTGTGCAAAGGGAGAACAAAAGCAGTTGTCCACAGTAATGGGATACTTTCAGTGTGAATTGTGGATTAAAAACATGAGTTAACAATTTACTATTAGTGGGGCTGATAACAAAAGTAACGTAGGTTCGAGGGTGTCAGCTCCAGTGGACTTTTTTGGATCTATAGAGAGCAACATATTTAAGACTTCATACTGTGTAAAGGGCCTAAGGGAAAATACTTGATCATCAGGTCTATTCTCATGTATTTGGGTAACAGCAAACGTATGGAGCAGCAGCATCAAAGATATTTCCAGAGTCAGCAAAGTGCTGATAAAAAGCATCACAAATATATTTTTTTGGCGTCAAGCTCATTGAATCTTTAATAATTTCATTTGGTAAAAAGGAGTAGTTTTTTTTAAGGATTTAATAGTTTTCCAAAATTTAGCAGAATTGCCCTGAAATTCCGTGGAAGTATTGACAATAGTAAGATGTTTTGGCTTTACGAACAGTAGAGACATATTTATTGCGCTTATGACAAAACTGCTGCCAATCTGCTGCTGATTTGGTTGCCGTGGCTTCTGCCCAGGCTTTTGTCACGTTCTCGAGATAATGCAGCGATGTCTGGACAGAATCAGGGATTATTCCTATTTTTGACCCTGACTCTTTTAAGAGGGGCGTGATTATCAGTAATAGCATTAAATGTTTTGATGAAAAAGTCCAGTGCTGTGTTGGGTTCTGGAATACTAGTGGTAAAACCAACGTCACTATAGAACAGATCAGACAGAAATGCTTGCTCATTAAAATGCTTATAGGACCTTTTAACAGTTATACTTGATTTGGATTTAATACATTTTGTGTTCCGCACACACCCAATAGGACAGTGGTCACTAAAGTAAAAACACCACTACAATGGTCATTCTGAGGCTTGTTGCTTAAGATAATGTCCAGTAGTGTTGCTTTAACTGGGTCTTTAGGGTCAGGTCGGGTGGGAGCAGTAATAAGTTGTGTGAGGTTTAATTCATTACAATAGTTTTTTAGAACTGTCAGAAGTTTTGGACCAATCAATGTTCATGTCACCTAAAACAAGTAACTCAGAATTATCAAAAGTGGAAAGGAAGGTAAAGAAGTCCTCTAGCTCACCGACAGGAGCAGACGGAGGACGATAAAACCCTACAACTGTCATTTTCCCAGTATTATTTTTACCCAAACCCAATGCTTTTTTTACATTACAGTTTAATTAAGTCTTTATTTGTCATGGCCCATGTACAAAATCCTTAATCTTCAAGAGCTACTTTCCATCTGCAGTCCCTGGGCAGGTGAATACTGAACAACAGTAATAAAAAGTACACATTTCATTACAATTACAACACCTTACACAACACCTTACTTATCATTATTAACATTAGCTCGGTATAATACACTATGAAACTTGGCTGATGTTGGCACCATTGATTATCAGGATGTGCGCTTTCAGGTTTCGAGTGAAGTTATGAATATTTACAGACGGTGAAAAAGAAAAGGCAGATTGTGCAAAGGCAGAGGATCTTTTCGGGATGGTGCTGTTTCTGCTAGCTGTGGAGCAGGTCGATCGAGCAGTTTGTTCAGAGCAAAGTTGGACGTATTTTTTCAAGGGAGGTGCAGCAGCAGCACGATTAAGGATTTAGAGTAGAGTTCTAAGGTTTGAAAATAAAATAAAATGGTCAAAACTAAGCATTGATGTAATAAGATTGTATTTGCGGTACAGTTTTCCACGCAGAGCCAGTTCCTTTACACCAGTGCCTCCAGAGCCTGTGGGACGTCCTGCCTGTGGACTCATTGGCGCCCCCCTCAGGTTTGCATCATCACTGCTGCTCCAGGCTGAGCTCTGTGTTTGGAGAGCAAGACGATGACATGATGGAAGCAGCCAAAGCTCTACTCAGTATTTTTCTGCACCACAGGTTAGTATGACGCTGTAGAAAAAACACTACGTACGCTATTGAGATGCTATTGCTTTGCCAAAAGAGTTCCACAGTATGGCATTACCGGTACTTGTAAATCTCCATGGAGACAATCGGGGGCAGCATGTTTCAGGTAGATCTGAGAGGTGACAGATTTCTGTAAAAATATAGTGTTGGTTATCACTGAAACATGTGTAATTTAATAATTGCGACATAGATGTTTAATGCTATGCTGCGGGACATTCCAGACAAAGCAACATTACATTTCCATGGAGACCAGCAGGTGGCTGACGCTCTTCAGAAAAGTTACCACGTGCACCTTAAAATGACCTGATTTCATAATTGTATTGAACCTTTATTAATTCATTAACCCATAAAGTCTATGGATTATAATGAGAATATAATGAAATATGGGAAATCAAGGTTGTTTTGGCAAAAGAAAACCACTCACACTATGTGTAAGTGATATCAAATCAAGGTTTAAATATATTTACCATTGGGTTTTCATCTTATTTTTCTGTATTCTAAGACAGACGTCTAGCAGAAGGTAATTTTTGATGACTGTAAAATCCTGATTTTTAAGTTTACTGGACAAGTACTTAGTAATCTTAACCTCACAATAGTTTTTCATTGTATCTACAGATATATTACATTCTATACCAAAAATCATACTCTTTTTGAAGCTCAAATACAATTTGATGCTTGAAAATAGTGCTATTTCCATCCATTGCAATTCACTTTTATTCCAGAAGCCCGTCTGGCCGCCGCTATACGACATAATCCTTCTTCCGGTTGTATTAGTTTGCATAGAGCTGCCGACCTCCAGAAAAAATAAGTTCTACACAGACTAAAAGCTTTTTTTGGGTTTCCCTGGAAATCGGTGCATTGTTGACTTGGTCACATGAACACTGGATATTTTACACAGATGACTCTACTTTAGAGCATAGTTTAGACTTTTCCCTCGTTCTCCACTTAAGTGAATGGAGTTCTCGCTTGACCAGAAGTGTCTTCACAACAGAAGTGCTGATCTGTGGGGAAAAAGATGCAAAAGTGGGCGGGGTGAATAGAAAACCAAATTAACTTAACATTGTTGCTTAATTTTCATTATAAATGCTTAAAACCATTAGCGTTTTGATCTGATGTCAGTTAATAATTGAAAATATTTCAATATTTAATTCAATATGGCAATATGTTGTCCATTTAAGTAACGACACAAGCATTCTGACCAAAGCAGCTCATTGAGTGCGTTTACATGTTATGACAGTATTCAATATATGGTGTTTACATGAGCTCAGAGAAACCAGGATACTGTCCCTGTTTACATGCGGCATCTGAATATATTCTGAATATCTCAAGTCGTTATAGCAACAATGTTAGATATGGCAAGGAGCTAAACATGTTAGCAACTTAACTAATTTATGGCTTTTTAGCACACGTTTTTAGCTCGCAGGGACCAGATCCATTCAAATAAGAGCATGAGACTGTAAAGCAGTTACAACTTCAGGAAAATAAGCTTTTAACAGTGGAAAAATACATCTGAATCCCACAACGTCAGTTCAGTCTGAGAGCAGCACCATCCGCCACAGAAGTCAGTTTGCTGTTAAAAGATGGCTGTATTGCACAGTAGACAACTTAAATGAATCGTGATGATAAAAGAACACAAATGAAAAGCCCTGGTAGAAGTTTGACTTCTTTTGAGAAATGAGCTGCTCAAGCCAAATGTGTTTGTTGAGTTCGCACATGCTCAGTACAGCAGCAGTTTGAGACATCACTGTGTTTACATGGATTATAACAGTGAGATTAACCTGGTGTCTCATAACCAGGATACTGTCATAACCGGGTTATCGAAATCAGGTTATGGTGTTTACATGGACACACACGAATGTAAATGCACTCAGTGATCCCCAGTGTGTTGCCTTGTTTGCAGGCAGCAGGAGCCCGCCCCTAGCCCCGCCCCTCTCCCGCTCTGGGCCTGCTCCTTGGGCCTAAACCCTCACTGTCACTTCCTGCTGCTGCTGCGGAGCCTGGCGTTCGACCACCGCGTGCTGCTGGACTTCCTCATTTCCACCGAGACCTGCTTCCTGGAGTATTTCGTGCGCTACCTCCGCCTCCTCCGCACAGATCCAGGGGGCTTCAGTGCGGCCTGTTCCGGCGTTGGTCTGGAGGTGCAGCCTAGAACAGAAAGGGGAAATGGGGTGTCTGGGAGGGCTGAGGGCCCAGCGGGAGCAGGGCAGAACTGCGGGGTTCTGCTGGTGGACTACAGCAGCTCCGGAGAGTCGGACACAGAGGAGGTGGAGAGGGCAGCAGAGCAGGACAGAGGCCCCTGTTGGGAGGCCGCAGTGCGCTGTCTGAGCCTGCTGCTGGAGCTGGTGTCCAGACTCCACAGTAAAAAGCTCTTCCCGTACAACCCCAGCTCCCTGATGAAGCTCCTCACTGAGGCAGAGGCCAGTGTCAAGTCTGTGTCCACCGAAAAGGTTATGCACTGACATCATTTATATGGGGCAGAATTATGGCTAGCACGACTGATAATACGTGTTTATTTGCTTTTTTTGGCCTCATTTTTGTGCGTGGACACGTAAACTTGCCCCACAACAAAGAATTTCCTCAACAAATAGCCTCTGGAACATATTATTTAAGGAGAGAAAGGTAATCTGTTCAACTGTGCATCATCACAAGGACAATTGTGAGCGTAGCTGCAGTGTTCCTGTTGTTTATCTGGTTTTCTACAACTGTTTACTTGATTTTCTTTCTTTAGATGTCAGGTACATACTAATTCTAATTCTCTATTAGACTGTAGCAGCTCTTTCAGCTATTACAGGAGAATATTTTAGGACTCACAAATTCACCTTCGACCACAACATGTGTGTTTGCCGCTCTTTTGTTGAAATTCCTATTGTTTTGATGTCACCCGCATAACCTTTCAGGGTTCATTTTACTTGTATAAAGTTAATTTGAGCAAAACAATAACTCCATGGACAAAACTGGGACAAAACAATGTGCAAAGAAACAAATTGTATCAGTTGTGCTGCTCAGTGCATAACCTCTATGGTTGTTGGAATTCGCCAGTTGTGAATGGTGCATTATGTCACTTTTCTGGTGTGGGGCCCGCCAGCTTGTCACGACAGAGATATTATTGCATTGGCTGAAATGTTCCAGAGTACGGCTTTAAACTTATCTATCTTGTATTTATTATTTTATTATTACTAATGTTTTCCAAAACTACCTTTTTAAAAACATGGGTTGTCAATGATCTGAACTGTAACTTGGTCTGGTGGTGTGACCTTCTTGTCTCCATGGAGATAGATGGTTTTATGCAATACTGTGGAACATTCCAAGCAAAGCAATAACATTTCCATAGACAGGCAGTTAGCAGACCCCCCTCCAGAAAAGTTACATGCACTTTTAAGTGGGTCCACATTGTCTACACATGAAGCACAAAAGAGGAAATATATGCGAAAGGAGATATAAGAAGCCTTGTTTGAACACCTGAGCACAGCAGTCGCTTCAGTCCATACAAAGAAGGCACTGCTCAAAATGTAACTACACTTCTCTTTTATAGGTTTACTGTGAAACTTCTGCTTTTCTTGTTTCTGCTTTGTTGTTTTATGGTGGTTGGTATCCATAAAGTGTTAAAGTACCACCACCTACTGTAATTGTACATCTTCATCTTCAAGTATGTGTATCACCATGAAAGTATCATTTATCAGCCATTGGTTGCTCAGAAGTCCAAGCAATTGTATCTGTATCAGTCATGGAAAAACACATCAATAGATCTTTAGTCTTACTGTACATTTGCATATCTACTGTACATGTAACAATTATGTAAAAGTATGTTATTGTGCGGGCCACATGACATATTATTTGTGAGGGAGCACAAAGCTTTCGATTTTGAGAATGACTGGATAATAAACCACACCTTTATGTGTCATATTTCATGTCAAAAGGAGTCCTTTGGTCGGACAGATGTATTTTTGCCGCAAAGTGCCATTCGCTGCAGTGAAGGCGTTCATCGCTCTTAGAGATGTCACACAAATAGTCTTCAACTGGGATCTTCTGAAACGCGCTGCAAGAACAACACAACACACATGTGAGCTGAAGTTTCCTAAACAATTCGTCATGTCATATCAAGATTGTTATTTCTTCCGTGAGTGCCGTCCCCTCTGCAGACACTGCTGCCAAACAAAATGCTTGTCATCTTCATGACTGGTGAACCCAAGAAAATATGTCTCTGCTGTCTATAAGTGAAGCCTTTGTTCTTGACTGAATTATAATCTTGTGTTGGAAATATGAATTTTGATTAGCTTGTTTTTACTAGATTTAATTACTGATTGGATTAATTAGCTTGTTTTGAGCTATTTCTGGCTTTTCTCAAGAAACACTGTCACTTTTTAGTGGAGGGTCTGCAGTCTGCTTGCCTTCAGTCTTTACACAGTATGGCATCAAACGTATCTCCAAAGAGACAAGCCAATGGCAACACCGGGCCAAGTTACAGGTCAGAGCTACGGAGAGATGACATGTTTTTCCAGGTAATTTTTCAGCAATCAAATACATACTATACAATACAAGTGTAATGTTATAATGTGGAACAATCTAGACGGAGCAATAGCATCTCCAGGTGGTGGATCGCGCCACCAGAAAAGTTACATGGTGTACCTTTGACATATCTTTGCTGGAATAGAACTGCCTATCCTAGAAATGGTGACCCAAAGAAAATGAAGTCACCAACGGTAAGCCCTTTCAGCCGCCCGTGTTTATGTAACAGTAAATACAGTGATGAAAAGGTGTGGATGTGTTTAACATACACACACATACCTTATACATACATTAACGACGGCTTAAGAAAACTCCTGGCCAAACAACTCATCTCTCTCATCTGTCTGTCACTTGGTCTTTCACCTTAAAGTGCATAGGACAGGTTCTATGGTTCAGGTTTTTCCTAATTATTGCTGTGTTAGGGGGGATAGTCCCTGTGGTAAATATGTGTCATAGTTTACATCAGTCATTTTGTGAAGAAAATGTGATTAATGAAACAATAAAATTACAGGGAGTAGTGCTGAAACAATAGAATACAGAATACCTCTCTCTGTCATCAATGAGCGACATTCCATCCAAAATGCAGGGAACATTTTAACGCAATGAACCCAATTTTCAGACCGTTTAAACAACCATTTAACAAAATAATGGTATTACCTGGTATTTCTTGCTATAGCCAGAGCAAAGATCCCGATTTTATCACAATTTCAGCACATAGTATCTATATTAAGAAGTAACTACAGCCATTTACGGTTACTGTGAGTTCGTGCTTAACTGTGTATATGTTGTATGGCATTGATGAGCATGTTGTCAGTGTCGAGACTTAATAAAAGTGTTTATTAATGTATTACACTGTTATAGGGCAAAGGCACATTGAATAGAAATATATGAATTAAATAAATGACAATGCACCATTTACATGGAGCGTCCCAGTATTTTAGAAATCACAATGGGAGGGGATACTTGCAGTCTTCTTCCTTTTAATGGGAAATTTGAATCACACATTATTATAGTTCTGAATTTTAGTCTTGTGTGTGTGAAAAAGATGACTACTACCGACAATATGTATTCAATGTTGTTTTGCTTGTGATCAGACAAATTTATTATATTAAGTTTAGTTTAATTCATAGAATAATAATGTCCAGATTTCAGTCCAGAAGGTGCAGTCATAAAAGAGATGTTTTTTTCCCCAACAGAAAACAGACAGGATGAACTCATCTCAATCCAGCAGGTGGCGCTGTTTGCCACAGCTTTCAACTCAGAAGAAGGGACAGAGCAACAGCACAGGTGAAGACCCTGGCGGGGTCAGAGACGTTGCTACCGGAGCTCTTGTGGCGTTTGTTGGTGACGCTATTGGTTAACCATTTCTAAATATTGCTCTTGTTTCTCATCTCTGTGGACTGTTGTTTTGATGGCCAGGCGAAATGGTGAAGATATTAAAGTAATCATGAAGTTTAAAGACGGTTCAGATTGAGCCCCTAACCCTTTGGCACTTTCCTCGAATATTACAGACAAGATGGGTGATATCCTCTCGGCAAACGTTCTGTCAAACGGAAATTCTGGATCTTCCGTAAGTCTGGAGCTCAGGGGAACAAGGCCCTGGTCAGCCCCATGTTCTATCATTTGAGGAGATTCAAGACAACACGCCAACAACATGCGTGGAATGGATGTATTTCGATGAGCTGTAGAAAGTGATATCTCTGGGCCTAGGCAGGACCAGGGTTTGCAAGGTGTGATCTATGGTGTGCAAACAAAAATCACAGAGGACCTTTAATAAAAATGTAAAAGGAGCAGGAGTGAGTGGGGTGAGGAGGTTTAAAACTATGCGGGATAGTGAGAGAAGGGAGTGCGTCGCGGTTAGTTTAAGCGTCAACGTTTCGGCCACGTCGCGTCTGTGTGTAGATCTACAGGTGTGGAAGGGAACACGACCGATCTGAATTTAGAAGTGGTGAAGTGAAATGTTGCAACCACATGGCTGCCTTTCGTGGCTAAGACAATCAAGACGCCCGGTGCCAACGTGTGGTCAATCTCTAAATACGAGAGCAGCGGAGGCGTGGGTCGGCCCGCCTCTGTGCCGCCTCACACATGTTTGCCTCTGTCTCTGTCATTCCTCTGTCCCTCCTCAGTCCCTCCACTGTCCCTCCTCTGTCATTCCTCTGTCCCTCCACTGTCTCTCCTCAGTCCCTCCTCTGTCATTCCTCTGTCCCTCCTCTGTCCTCCTCTGTCTCTCCTCTGTCCCTCCCTCTGTCCATTCCTCAGTCCCTCCACTGTCTCTGCCCTCTGTCTCTCCTCTGTCCCTCCTCAGTCCCTCCACTGTCTCTCCTCTGTCCCTCCTGAGTCCCTCCTCTGTCCCTCCTCAGTCCCTCCTCTGTCATTCCTCAGTCCCTCCTCTGTCCCTCCTCTGTACCTCCTCTGTCCCTCCTCTGTCCCTCCTCAGTCCCATCGCAGGCGCTTCTGTCCTGGTTCCCTTTGCGCTTGTCTCCCTCCGTGTAAAGTAAATGTATAAGGTTTTGGTAACTTCCGGTATGACCGGAAGTAACAGTGAAACAAAAATCAACTTGAGAGTCAAACAAAAAGTTACGGTTAACGGTGAAAATATAGAAAAAACATGGTGAAAGTTGTAAAAACCCAAAGATCAAGCTACAGTCGACAGGGAAACAAGGTTTGTAATATGAGATAATTTACTACTGAACGATTTTACAAATGTATGGAAAACAGTTATGCTAATGCTTGAGCTAGTAAGATAAGATCACCTTATTTGTCCCACAATGGGGAAATTTCAGTGTTGCAACAAAGATTAGGTACAGAAACAGATTAGGCACAGAGGTATAATGAAAGCATAACTTAGAAAAAAGAAAACTTATAATCTTAATCATCTTAATAATGATGATAATAATAACACTCTTATTTACAGCTGTCATATGGACAGAACATATTGCACAGGGATGATTGACATGATGTCACACTATTGCACAGGATTATGAAAGCTGAATGACATGTTCAGGACTAACAGTGTTTGTTGTAAAGTCTGACAGCAGCAGAAGGAAAGACCTGCCAAACCTCTCCTTCACACAGCGAAGGTGGATCAGTCTGTCACTGAAGCTGCTCTCCAGAGCGGACAAAGTGTCCTGCAGGGGGTGAGACTCATGGTCCAGCATGTGAGTTTAGCCAGGACCCTTCTGTCCCCCACCTCCTGCACCGAGTCCAGTCCCATGGACTTCTTGATGACTTTGTCCAGCTTCTTCCTCTCTCCCTCTGTGATGCTGCTGCTCCAATAGACCACACCGTACAGGAGGGCTGATGCCACCACCGAGTTGTAGAAGGTCCTCAGGAGTGGCCCTGTCACTCCTGAGGACCGGAGTCTCCTCAGGAGGTAGAGTCGACTTTGGCTCTTCCTGTGCTGTGCGTCTGTGTGATGAGTCCAGTCCAGTTTGTGGTTCAGCTGAACACCCAGGTACTTGTATGAGTCCACTCTCTCAATGTCCCTTCTCTGGATGTTCACTGGTGAGGGGGCAGCAGAGTGGAGTCTGCGGAAGTCCACCGCCATCTCCTTGGTCTTCCCTGCGTTGATTGAGGAGGTGGTTCTGCTGTCCACGAAGTCCTGTGCGAGTCCTCTGTACTCCGCATCGTCGTCACCCGTGATGGAGTCCGATGATGGCAGAGTCATCAGAGAACTTCTGCAGGACACAGCTGTCAGTGTCGTGTCTGATGTCTGCAGTGTAGAGGGTGAAGAGAACACTGCAGGTCAGACACAGTCCCGGGCTCTCACAAACTGGGGTTGGTTTGTGAGGTAGTCCAGAATCCACTCTGCCAGGTCGTCCCTCAGGAGCAGCGGCTGGATGGTGTTAAAGGCGCTAGAGAGATCGAAAAATAGGATCCTCACAGCGCTGTCAGGCTTCTCCAGCAACAGGGAGATGATTATCTGGACAAAATGGTAATTATTCTTTATTTGTTCTTGCCTAGCTCTTTGGTGGAATGACACGGAATGGAAACAATAAAAACTCATTTAACCATCAGTTCTGGCCTTCTCAAATCAACTGGACGCTACACTCCCTTCTTCTGTTACTTTTAATGGAGTGGAAAAAAAGAACGACTTTAGACTTTTTAGACTAACTTTTGAACTTGCTCTGCTACTGACTGCTCATTTGACGATATAAAGAATATGCGAAAAGAATGCGTGAGCATTCGATTCCTTTCTGCTTTGATTCCATGGGCTTTGAAGACAATGAAACATAAACGCAGTGGATACTTTTTTTATCGCCCAAGGGGGGAGAGCCACAGAGTCTGGAAAAGAAAAAGAGAAAAGAAAGAGAGCAAAGCTCTGGGCTGAGATGGCGGAGAGCGTGGCTCTCTGGCACAAGCTAAAGAATAAAGTCTAAAGAATGGTGGTAATGTAACACTATGGATACCAACCGCCATAAAACACCACCAAAGAAGAAAGGGCGCGCCAGAAAAAGTTTGAGAAGCCCTGCAGTAGACTCTAGTTAAGTGTCATAACGGACAACCACCAGTGAAAGGCAGTAATGCGCTGTTTGGCATGCAGTATGCCGGAAACACGCAAGAAGAAGAAGAAGAAGCAACAGCACAGACAAGATGGCGACCACCGTGAGCACTCAGCGGGGACAGGTCTGTTTACTCTCGGTTTAAATCCAATCTAACCACAACATTGACGTGACAGTCAGCCGTGGACGCCGTGGACAACACCAGTGACACATTAAAGCATGATTTGCGTTCTCACCCTGTTCATTACATTTACTTTGCGTCACTTCCTTATAAACGTTGGGTCGATTCATTCCTACGCAATAAATCTAGCTCCTTGATTATTCCCAAGTGTGTTACTTGGGTAATAGTGCGTACTTATGTATTCAGCCTCTTGTGTGTTTTAGGACGGACGGCGTGGTCACGTTTGTTTGCTAAAGTCTTAGCAGATGATTACAACGCCCTAATGTAAACACAACTAGCTCAGCTCCGATAGCGTTGGGCCCCACACACACACGCACGCACACACACGCACACACATCAGCAGCATCATCAGTGTTGTCACAATTCTAACCTTTCAAACGCGATTTTAAGGAAAATATTTGCTTTTTAAACAATAAAATGTCATTTTTTATACACATTTATAGTAGTTTAATTAATGTTGCCATTTGGTCTTTTACGAGTGCTGATTAAACTCGAGTAAAGGTCATTGTGAAACTCATCAGGAAAGGTCAAATGTTGCTGTCGATATTGTGTATTGTCAGAAGTCTCAATAATATCCCAGTGCTCTCCCCAGAATCTTTTAAAGGGATGGTAATGCCTCTCATATGGGGTTGCATTTTCCTCCAAGGATGGTCATTATTTCCAAAGGTACATGCACCCTAAACATACTATTAACACTATGTAGGCCTATTATATGCCTAATAATATTTTGTTATGTAAAGATGTGCAATATAAAGCGGGGAAGAGAAAATCTGTTCAATAACTTGACAAGACCCATTAATATAGATGACTCTTTTGAAAAGAAAATAATAACTAGACTAAATATTAGAAGGTTGAGTTTATAATCGCCTCACTTGAAGCTCTTTTTAACTATAATATTAATTATTATTATAAGACAAGCTCCATCTGGCCAAGAAAATGTAATTTCGATGCAGCAGACCACTGTATATCGCACGTGCATGCTCCATTTGTCTTTGTGTTCTGCCGCGTCTACATTCACTTCCTCATTAAACTAATTTCTCAGTGAATATGAGTCTGATTGTAATAAAACAGCGTTTTGAAGCTTAAGACTAAGACTTAGACTTGTTTATTTGAAGTAGTATTTTAATGATGGCGCTGCCTAAAATATGGGATGAAGTTGAGTTTTAGGGATGGTTTATTCCCCCCCCCCCCCATGTCAAATTGGATGGCGGGACATAACCCTCCCCCCCCCCCCATGTCAAATTGGATGGCGGGACATAACCCTGTATGTACGTAACGAGACCCCTGTATCCTGGGCTGTCACAATATTGCAAAATACAGCCCCCTTCGATTGTCAAAAAACAGGGACAAACAGACCATGATCCTTTGTTCCATTTCAGTGCATTTAATGTGTAATATGACGGCCATTATTCGAAACAAATGCTCGTCTAGGTATTTTAAAAGAAGAAAATTACCGTTTCAAAATATTACAAATAAATATTGTACCATGAGATGCAAATTGTGATAATGTTTTACCATGGTTTGGACACCGTTACATTGCTGTAAATAACAGCTGGAAAAATATTTTGGGAATGAATGCATGTGTGTCTAAAACATTTTCACCAGGGGCCACATATTGATTATAGACTGAAGTGAGTTTGGACACCTGATTGATCGACACACTGATTTAATGTGTTTCTTTTCAGTACGGAATCTTTTTTTTGTTTTTGTGGTAGCACCAAGAATAATCTCAGTCGAATTAAAATTCGTAATTTGAATGAACGCAATTAGCAAATTGCAAAGGCTGCAGTTTTTTGACGTGCCATAATTTCCTCCACAAACAACAAAATATCCTGTCTAATTCTGCATAAAAACTGCTAACTATAGCTTAGAGCAGTAAAACATGCTCTGAAACACGTGCAAGTCTTTTAGTAGTTGTCAATTGCATTCTTGTGAAAAAAATTATATTTACAAATCGTGCAGCCCTAATTAAGATTTGAGCTGTAGAGGGTTGAATACAAAATATAACAAAGTACTAAAAGGTTTCATTCGGCTTTGTATTTATTGCAGTTCATGCTTTTTATGAATAATGTACAAAGAGTTTACTGTGAATATTCTGAATAAGGGTTATTATCGCTCATCACTCCTTGCAAGGCAAGCACCCTACAGGACGTCTGTCGCTTATAATGTTAAATGTGGATTTGAACACAATTGTTTAAACCCATTCTGTCTGCAGGTGTACATCGGAGAGCTGCCTCAGGACTTTCTGCGGATCAGCCCCACACAGCAGCAGCAGCAGGTGCAACTGGACGCCCAAGCCGCCAGACAGCTGCAGTACGGGGGCGCCATGAACACCATCGGCCGCCTCAGCATCACTGTGGTCCAGGTACAAACTGCTCAGCGCTGCCACTAACACTTACCGTAGTATTTAGTATATTTCAACTGGTCATACGCTTAGTTCTATTGTACAGTGAGACCAAATAAAGGTAGAGATGTGAAAGTTTATAGATGGGGAATATTTATGAATAATGCATTATTAATGTGTTGGAAATGTATTGTTTATGAAAATGACAAATAATAGGTGGGTAATAAATCGAAAATTAGATAATATCGTGAATGTTGTTTTGAATATCAGGTATAACATTGATTGTTTAAAACATGATACAAAAAGCAGGAGGAAAAATGAACAAAGTTGAGAAGCTGTTTATTTTACAAGCATTTCTCATTTGTCTGATAATTAAAACTCAACTTTAACAGTTAAAAAGTGATGACAGAGACATCAATATTGTCAACCGTATGCTCAGGCAAATAATGAGAAAGTTCAGTATGTGCTCCTCTGAACAAAGTGCTCTTTGTTCAGAGCCCGCTTCACTGTACACGGGGCTCCTCTGTGGTGGAAGTATGGATGTGGGACCTCCTGTAGGCCCATAGTGTTCCTTATAGGCTTCTGTGGAGCGTGCCCCAGTGGCACAGTGCCAGTCAGCTGTTTGTGGAGGCTCACAGATCCACCTTTGAGGCACTGAGGAGACATCTAACATATATATTCATGCAGCGCCAGGTAGTGTCTGAAAAAAGGATTATAATGGCCCTGACCAATCCTCATGAGCTTGTGCAGAGACACTTCACTTCTGCTCTGAGGAAGCACTAGACAGAGACACTACAATAATTTATTTAATTTTATGGACAAATTTGACTGCTGTGTTTTCCTTTTGTTCTTTGTCTTACGTATGGACCACCTTGTGTCTGAAATAAAGTTAGGAAAAAAAGATACATATGTTTATTTACATAATATCACCTGATTATCATTATCAGGATAATCTTTTTTAAAAAAAAAGATATTTTGTCAATACTGCCCACCTGTAATTGTTTATTAATTTTTGACATTTTGACATTTTGATTTAATAATGCCAATGTCTGTTATGTCTGTTTATAAAAAAGTATGCTCATACTGTATGTGTTAGAGAGTTTGTATAGTACAGATAACTATTGTAATTATAAAAAAAATACTACAATATTTTTTACAGTCCACTAGTCATGATTAGTCCATTCGGTGTTGCAGCCCTACTTCTACTAACACCTTACCTTCTTGTGCGGTCAGTGTTGTAGTGTAAAATTGGCAGTTCATCCTGTTCTGTTCCAGGCCAAACTTGCTAAAAACTATGGTATGACGCGGATGGACCCGTACTGCAGGCTCCGACTGGGGTACGCTGTTTATGAGACGCCCACCGCTCACAACGGAGCCAAGAACCCACGCTGGAACAAGGTGATCCAGTGCACCGTGCCCCCAGGGGTCGACTCCTTCTACCTGGAGATCTTTGATGAGGTACAGCTCCCACTCACCTGAACTCAACTCAGCCAAAGCACTATACAATATTACATTACTAGTTAAAGGGTTAGAAAATATAATGTATAATCGCTTAATCACTTCGAGGCTTAAATGGAAATGAATGTAAGGAATCACTATTGATCAGTGATTTCCATTTGAGCCGAAACATGCCGAAAGCAGGTGAATAGGCGAAAATCCTCTTAACATTTTCATTAGGCAAGTATATTTATAGAGCACAATTCGTACAAAAAGGAAATTCAAGGTGCTTCACACAACAGGAAAAAATGCATTAAAATCACAAAGACATGACAGAATAATTCAGTACATAAAAGCAAATAAAATCATTTCAGTCATATATGCACAGCAAAACAAAACTGTTTTTATATTTGAACATTGCCATTATGTTTAAAATGACAAAAAGAGAATTCTGGATACCTTATTCAGTATTTCAGTCAAATAGATCTTTGCTTAGAAATTCAAATTTTGCCAAAATATTTGTAGTTAAAACTTTTGTCAAAATGAGTGCGTGCGGGTTGTTTGATTGTGTGGGTGGGATGTTAGAATGTGGGATTGTTGTTTTTAATGCACTTAAAGCACTTTATTAAAAAAACTATTGATTGATTTATAAATATTAGGTGTGTAGCTGCTAGTTTAAGGAGGGATTTTATGTCCTTATGGGAGAAAGTGGTTTGTACAATGTCTCATATAATTCTATTGATAAATCTCGACTCAATTAAAATAAAACATCTTTAGGTGCAGATTGGACAGTGTTGTCATGTCTCTCCGACTGCCCAATCACCACTTAATGAGGTTTGTCTTCTTCATGTCTCACCAGAGGGCGTTCTCCATGGATGACCGGATAGCCTGGACTCATGTGACCATCCCAGAGAGTCTGAGGGAGGGCAGTGTGGTGGACGAGTGGTTCAGCTTAAGCGGTCGGCAGGGAGACGACAAAGAAGGCATGATCAACTTGGTCATGTCCTTTGCTGTAAGAGCCTGTGTTCTGCCTACATACATATAAACCTATTGTTCATCAGTTTGTGAGAGATCTTGTAAGTAAATGCTGTGTTTCAGTCGCTGCCAGCTGGAGTGATGCCCCAGCCTGTGGTCCTCATGCCCTCCGTGTACCAACAAGGAGTGGGCTATGTCCCTATCACAGGTCTGACCCCACACTCACTCAGCTCGTCTCTGTGTAGTGTAGTTGAACTGTGTTTTCTCCTCAGGAGTCCCAGCTGTCTATAACCAAGGCATGGTTCCCATGGGGGTACCCGGGCCACTCGCGGCCCCTGTGAGCCAGGGCCCTTTGTGCAGTGAGGAAGACCTGAAGGCTCTGCAGGACATGTTTCCAAACCTGGACAAAGAGGTGGTGCGCACAGTGTTGGAGGCCCAGCAGGGCAACAAGGACGCTGCTATTAACTCTTTGCCGTTGCTGCAGATGGCTGAAGAGCTCTAACGCTCACAAAGAGGAACATTGTGAATGTGTGTTTCTTCTGTGTGCTCAAGAGCCAAACTCCTCTACAAACCAACTTGTCAACTCAAATGATGTGTGCAAACCACATGTTCCCACTGGCTCTTCATCAGTATCTGCTTGCTTATAGTCTAGCTACATAATACATTTCCATATAAATGAGCTTACAGTCGTTTGTTGTGAGGGCAGAGCCTCTTAAAAACTTAAAAGATATGAAGTGAGGGGAAAGAGGTGGGCAGAAAAATATCTGCTTTTTCTTCTTGTATAAAGTCTACTGTATGTGGTCTTGTATTTTACTGTATAAATCAGAGTCTTATTGAGGCAGAATATTTGCCATTAGAAGTCTGGCAGTGCCCTCTGTAACATTCCACATCTCCATGGTGTTGTGATTCAGCTCTTGTGTTTCACATTGTGAAAGTTATTTCCCACTTCTTTGCTGTCAGTGTGTAAATATTGGCCATGATCAACAGCTAACAGGAAGAATGAGACTTCCGGGTGTAAATTTTCCACCAGATTCTTATATTAGTTTGAAGCCAAATCCAAATGGTATCTGATTCTTGTTAAATAAACTAAACTAAACAAGCTGTTGTTCCACATCTGTGTTGAGAATGAATTCTTCAAAGTTTCTGTCAGATTCTAGAAATACTTTTGGACAAAGACCGGCAGGAGTAGTCAACACGTTTGAGCGGCAGACCGCAGAAAGAGGAGCAGAAGAGAATGTTTGAGGAGAAGCAGAAAAGTTAGCACGGGGTGGAGAGAGCGTGGACAGGAGATGGCTGGTCGATATCGAATGGGAGAGCGTGGAAGATGAAAGTTCCATTACTGTTGAATCTAAAGGTAGTAAACGAAAACGTATAAAGCCTCAAACCGATACAACCCAGAAAGTTCTGGCAGTAAGAAGCAGGAGGAGACTTCTAATGTTGGGAATGAGAGTACAGATTGTAAGGTGATCGTAAAACTGTCGCAAGAAAATGCGTCCTTTCACTAGCAGGGACCACGCCACAACAAATGGAATATGAGAGAATGTTTATTGATCATAGTGATGATGGATCGATGATGGATCGATTAGCGTTGGCTGGGTAGAGAGACTAGGATGGGGACTCCGTCTCGGGTAATCAGCCCGGCCGATTCAGAACCCCCCCTCCTAAGATGTTGATGTGTTATGGTGAAGATGATAAGAGACATGGGGTGGGAGGGTGGGGTCGAGAGAGCAGAGACAACAAGAGATGCAGGGACAGGCCTGTATAAATGGGGCTTCTGGGTAATTAGAGGTGTGGTTGCTGGAGGAGTAGGAGGTGGAGGCTGGTCCCAATCCCGAACCTCAGTCAATGATTACATCATCAACTACATTTAGTGAGTGGAATCCAATGACAACGTTGAATCTAAATAAGACATTGGGTGACATCAAACATTCGACAGTTCTTAGAAACGGCTCGTTGCTGATCGTGTGTAAAGACGCCGCTCAGCAAATGAAGACAATTAAGATGCTGAAAGAAACATGGAGGAGTTATCACATCCCTACGATGGTGACTGGATGAAATAAAGAACATTTAACTGGAGCTAAAGTTGAGGTTGCCAGGCGATTGAAAACAACCCAGTTTGGAGAAATGGTGACAGTCTGTCAGTAATGTTAAAACTCAATGGAAAATGTCTGCCTCGTAAAGTGTTCATCGGATTCATGAGCTATGAAGTAAGGCCATATGTTCCACCCCCCTATGTTGCTTCAAGTGCCAGCCTTTTGGTCATGTAGCAGCAGTTTGCAAAGGGAAGCAAAGGTGTGGTAAATGTGCTTGGAGATCACGAGAAAGGGAAGTGTGACTGTTTTAACTGTGGGGGGGAAACATAGCGCTGCCTACAGGGGATGTGAGGTTAGCAAAAGGGCTGCTGAGGTGCAAAAAATGAAAGTCTCTCAAGGTCTTATCCTATGCAGATGCAGTCAAGAAAGTGTCAAGTAAAGACGTGAAAGCAGATGCAGTGAGAGATGCCAGAGTTACTGAGGATACCTTGGTTGTGAATAGCAAGGATTTTGTACTCTTTATGGTGGATGTTATTAACTGTACTGCTCAAACTCAAAAGAAAACTGAAAGGATCAGGATCATTGTTAAAGCTGCAGAAAAGTATTTTGGAACAAAATACTTAATTGGGATAGAAAACACTAAATGAGAATCAGAACAAATTAACAAAAATGAAAAAAGAAAGAATAGACATCTATATTTGCAAGAAACACATTTGAATGACCCTGAAAAAACGAACGAAAATTCTGGGGGGAGTTTGATTTCAAACTGAATAGCTTTTGAACCGTTTTAAATGTAAGGGTAAAGAAGGCAGATATGTACTGGTTAAGGGGGAAATTAATGGAAAGGTTTTTACTTTTTTAAATGTATATGCTCCACCAGGGAGGGATATCACTTTCTATGCTGATGTCATGGACCTGATCGTAAACCACTCTTTTAAGTGTTAGAAAAACAATTGGTTTGTTTAGTGCGCCTACTACTGACACTGCACAGTACATGCACCCTTTAGAGAACGCTATAGTTTTAATTAGTTCACACGATGCTCTGCCTTTGCAGCTATCTATCGGCCGCTCAAGGTGTGTGTTGTGGACAGAAACACACACACACACAAATACTCTCAATGACCTGTCGTCAGCTATACCTATCCTGATGCCTGCGCAACCTAAAGTATTACCTGCATCCTGTCTCCTGTATCCTGACCGGCACCCCAGGCCCAGCAAAATTGGTCTGGGCCAGCACTGGGCAACACACCTGGCACTTACATCCGGCCTACATCTGGTACCGCCATGTGTGTGTTTGGTCACATTTGCTACACAAATGCCTGAACAACTGTAGAATTACACCACATTGCTTTATTCGACAAGCCAAATTGTAACAAATGCTCAAAACTAATTTCGAAACTACACCGGGACCTGGACCAGCTTAGGTTTTAAATATAAAACAAATACAAAACTGGCAATTCAAATATCACCCCCAAAACAAGGTATAAGCGTAGTTTTTCTGAACATTTGTGGTTAAATCCCACATTACAGGTTTTAATTATGACTTTTGTAAAGGTCATATCAACACATTTAACATGGTATTATAAGTGTTTGCTTTTATTTTGGCGACTTCCGGTGTGACCGGAAGTAGCGGTAAAACGGAAATCTACTTCATAGAAAAAGAAAAGACGATTGTAAATGGTGGTAAAAACATGGACAGAATACTAACAAGCGTTGTTCAAACACAAGGATCTAGCTACAGTCGACAGGGGAACAAGTTGTGTAGTAGATATTAATGTATGTTTGAGTAGTTTGAAATGTTTAATTTGCAAATGTGTGGTAAAACGGTTAAACTAATGTAATGAGCTAGTAATACGGTGTTTTTTGGGACAAAGTGTAATTGTTCTTTATCTGTTCTTGCCTCGCTCTTACGTTGGTTGAATGGCACGGAAAGCAATAACCTCATTTAACCATCAGTTCTGGCCTTCTCAATTCGACTGGAAGCTACAACTTTGTTTGGTGGAGACTCCCTGTGGTAAATATTTATCATAGTTTACACCAGCCAAGTTGCAGTTTGTGAAGACAAATTGACAAATTGAAGTTTAAAAATACAGGAAATAGAGCTGAGTTATAAAATGAAATCTCAATCCAGGTAATCAAAGTGCAAAATGCATCTGACAGTTTTAAAAACAACAAAATATCAGCTATTATTTGCCAAATCTTAACTATTGTATTGGGTTGCAAAGTAAAATTGGTGGAATTACTAATTATTAACTATAAATGAAATGTGTAGTCTAACCTGTCACATGCAGTTTAACCTTAAAATGCATTTACATTTGTACAACACAACAACCATAACACTTATACAAGCATGTCTGGATTGCGAAAATATTTCTATAGTTCAAAACGTACTTTCTTTTGCTTTTCTGGAATACGGTAAATATAACAAAGAAAACCATTTATTAAGCAAACAAAGGAAGTTTTCCACTAAAACCCTCTTTTCTCCTTTCTGTGCGTCCACCATTCCGGCCCGGAGCAGTCTGTTACCACTTGGTTATTTTGATCTGTTTCCTGGACTGTTGCATTGGAGGTGAGGCAATTGCAATTTTGAAAAAAATAGAACACAAATTAATATACTGGTCATTTCTAGGGCAGTGTTTATTAGACTAGAGCCGGACTAGAGCAGGACCAGTTCAGGAGCAGTTCAGGACTAGAGCATAGAGCTGGGCAATATGGTGATATATATAATTGTGGTCTCATTCCTGTGACAATAGGCCATTTGGGCAAAATTAAAATTTTTCTCTTGAATGTGCTGAAATGTGTCTGTAGAAGTCTTGCTGAGGTTCAAGTATTGCTCAAAATGGGGAAAAATAACGGCAAAAGTGCTGGAATATCTATGTATTCTTAGGACACTAGACGTTTCAGTCTCTTTTTTTTAGCATATTTTTAACAGCTAATTATAGACAGTGCACTCAATATTCAAATGTTATCCATAAGTCTTAGTTTAAGGGTTTGAACATCTGATTATAAACTGTTAACATTACTTTTTCCCAGGACATAATGTGATTGTGACTCACTCACTGACACTGATGCACACAGCACTGCAGGCTTTCATTTTCCCCACATCATCTAAAGTTTGAGTCACTCTAAAGAACATTATTTATTTTGTACTCACCTATGCAATGTTCCAGCACACACAGCACTGGTGCTCCTGAAGATTCTAAAGAGCAAAAAACAAGATAAATAATGATTAGAAGGGTAAATAGAATTCCTATCCTATAAGGAAATAAACTGTTTCTGGTATTGTAAACATGGTACATAATCACAGCATTAAAAACTCAAAGTCTATGGGCTCTTCAGACAAACATTAAACACCACATAGTCGTACCAGTTTGTTGGTGGCCAGAGGTTCTTTGAGCGTCTGTGACACCTCTTCACTCTCCAGCTGTTTCAGGAAGCATTCACACAGAAAACACAAACAATTAACCAAAGCTCCTCCTAGTATATTCCTGAGTGTCAAATAATAGTAATAGATGTACCTAATCATTTTATGTACATTACCTGCTAAAGCTTCTGGGCTGTAGGCTCTTAATCTTAGTAAAATATCTATTGCTATATTAGATTTTTGTGAAAACATAAAATAGAAAAGGAATAAAAACAACATTGATCTGCCAATTAGCCATTCAAATACTGAAGCAGAATTAACCTAGGACTAAGACTTAATAGGCATATAACCAGGTCTGAACCAGGACTAACCCAGAATTAAACCAGAGAGCAAGATTTATTAAATTTTTTTGTATTTGGGAGATGGTTCGCTGGCCGGATCAGATCATTGAGCGGGCCTGATCTGGCCTTAAGTTGAATAGCCCTGCTCTAGGTGCACACTCTTTGGACAGCCATGTTTTACTCAAAAAAGTCATAATGAAACATTTTTGGATGACAAAAACTGATTAAAAAGCTAAATGAATAAGGAAAGCAGCTATAGCAACCTGGAGCAAGCAGGAAAGCGTCGGCACTCTTCGGAAGCAGGAAGCATTCTGAAGAGTCAAAGTTGAGGCTCTATTGGGGCTTTTACGATGTTCCAACATCAAGAATTAAATTCAATGGTCATCTGACAGATCCACTGACTCTGGAAAGGGGCCTGGTCTCCTCTCCTGTTTGCTTTGTATTTGGAACCATCAACCTAATTTATTAGACAAGTACAAAAAACTGAAATTCTCCCTTACTGGTGCCCCTCCTCTGACCTTTAAACGCAAACGGAATCTCTTAGATATTTAGGTGTGGTACTCGTAGAGACCTGTCAACAATTCTGGAGAAAAATTATACCCCCTTTTTACTACTATAAAAAAATATCTTGAAAAATGTAATCTTATCCCATACTTTAAATCAAAGGATTGAAACAAAAAAAAAACAAATCTTTTGTCCAGGTTTGTCAATCTGATCCAGACTCTTCCGATTTCCAATCCCCAACCGCTGTTTGACGAGTGGATCTCAAGATTCCAAACCCGTATCTGATTCAAAATCTTAGAATTATTACAAGAAAAAGGAGGCCGGGGTTTACCTTGTTTGAAAAATTACTTTATTTCAGATCAGAGCCTTGCTGTGCTGGTGTGACCCAGAATATCGTATATTCTCAATGGAAAAATATTGCTGTGCCGGGGATTCCTGTACAGGCTTTACTGGCAGATGACAAACGGTTGAGTAATTTGGGGAGGTGGAGAACCCTTGTAGTCTGTTCTTACAACATACTTCACCCTTGGGAGGTAGCGTTAACGTGAGCCTTTTCCAGGTGGCGGGGCCAGGGCGCTATTTTGCTACCTTGCCTAACTTAGCGCTGGCAGTCAAGGGGCTTGACTTTGCTGCTGCAGGCTGAATTGGGATGGTGCCAGTCCATATATAGTGATAGTGACAAATGACTGATAACTGTGGCATTCCAAAGCACCTCCTGTGTGGGAGATGTTTGTCATGGCCTCATATACAGGCAATGAAAGAAGTGAGCAATAAAACAGGTTGATTTCCCGTTTTTCAATGAGTTCCCAAAATGTTAAAAATAAAATTAATTAATAAAATTAAATATTGAACTGCAGCCTCGGAGCGTTGTCTTTAATTCACCTTTATTTGTTTTGCACAACGCAGTGTATGTCCTCAAGATAGGCTTGTGTCAATTTAACTGGACCTGAGTGCTCGGTGGAATGCTGCGTGGTCTGGAGGGCGCGAGAACAGAGGACACGAGAACTGTGGTCAGCTCAGTCTGATCTTATGTGCGGATCTTGTGTTGTTCCAGTTTTACGCAGACTGGGACAAAGATTGTCGGTGAATGTGATGTGACAGGGAGGATTTATTCAAAATTTTCCAAATAGATGTTCCTCTTCCCAGATCGCAGAATAAAGGGTCCAACAGCGCAAAGAGCTTTAAAGGCCAATTCATACTTCTTAAGAAGCAAGTTTGTTCGTTTACCTTTTTGGCTCTGGCATTCATACTTCACAAAAGCGCCGCAGCAAGACCCTGCCCCCCGTGATCCCCAACGACTGTTTCCACGTCATTGCTATGGAGATTATTATCACAGACAGCTCAGTTGAGAGATTGTAGAGAGAGGAGTGTAGTATAAGCTACATAATGCTTTGTGGTTTATTACAATCACTCACATATTCACAGGGAGAAAGTGAATTTAGAGGCGGAGCGCGGACGATGCGGTCAGCATTTTATAACCTGTCCAAACCCACAATGAAATTTGAAACACATGCATGTCCTGTATCAGGCAAGACAGAGGGTGATATTTCCCACTGGCAGATTGCAGATTTGTGGTGACTGGAGCCTATCCCATATCCCATATCCCCCCATGAGAGAACCCACAGTAACACGGGGAGGATATGCAGACTCCACCCAGAGAGATCATGTGATGTGATGTGATTGTTTGCCCAGGAATCGAACCCATGATTTCCTTCTTGGGAGGCAAGATCTCTAACCGCTCTGCCACCGTGCACCCCAACTGACCTGGTTTATGATTACTGTAATTACTGGGCTGATGCACATGAAACAAAATCTGGCACAAAGTTCCACGTCTTCTCTGTCAGCATAAATAAACAAAAGTGAAATTATGTTTTCACAATAGATTTTTTTTGGTAGTGACCCTTAGCGCACCCTAAATTTGGTAATTGTTTTGCTTTCATTTTTAGAGAGGAGGTTTGCTCAGGACCCCCAAAAGTGAAAAATATTCAATAAAATCCATGCATCAAGCGATTAACTGAAATTAGATTATTTCGGGACACACCTCAAGGCACACTAGTGTTCCACGTTACACTGGTTGAAAATCAAGGGTTTGAAGGAGATTTCAATTTACCATACCATAAAGTTATATACCGTATTTTCCGGACTTTTAGCCGCTCCCCTATATAAGCCGCATTTGCTCTATTTTTAAAAAAACGATAATAAAACAATACATAGGCCGCACCTTTTGTATAGGCCGCAGAACTCTTTCCTTGACTTTTGGCATCGCATGAGCTCGTCCCGCTGTCCCCCTCCAGCGTCACCGTACATTCATTGATGTTAAGCTTGCGTGCAGCCGCGCAGTTTCCTAGCAAGATCGATGGCCTTCAGCTTAAAACTTGCTTCGTACGAACTTCTTCGTTTGGGTTCCATATGATGCGGCAAGAATTTGAAAATAATTTATAGTTGGTAATTTGTCGTCCGTGTTCTATTTGCTAGCTGAATAAAAAAGCAACATCTGCTTCTTTGCTTAACTTTTCTGTAGTTTTGATTCTAATTCCGGTTAGTTCGCCCTAGCGGTGAAAGAAAAAAACCACAGAAAAGCCGCAGCCTCTAAATAAGCCGCATGGCTCAAAACATCTGACAAAAGTAGCGGCTTATAGCCCGCAAAATACGGTAGTCCCCTTCCCTCCATCTGAAATTCTAGATTGAGAATGCAACCTAGAGGCTTGACCAACATGGCTTGCCTTTCTCTAAAAAACACACACAGTTGTAATGCATATCTTTGACTTTATTGTAATTAATATTATATCAGAATCAGAGCTTCCAGTCTTGAAAAGGTGAAATGAGGAGAGAGGCGCTGTGAAAATGTGGGCCTAGCGTTCAGTTTGTTCTTGGGTCGATGGGATGCATTCGGACAGGGCACAGGCGCAGGCGGTGGCCACCTTGTAGGTGTGCGAGATACTGGAGCCATCCTTGCACCTGAGCATCACCGTCCTTTTGGCCGTGCTGGTCTCCTGACAACACTCGCATTTCCGCATCATAGAGTTAGCTGCTGCAGAGTATCTGAGTGTGCAGAATCATGCAGGTGGTTAGCAGAGGTGTCACTAGTCAAACACTTATTTCTATTGTACATTGAGACTTTTTAAATACATTGTTCACCAAATAAAGGTTTAAAGTATGGTGGTTGAAGGCTTCTAGACAGAAAATGTTTACAAATAAAGTTAATTTATTGATGAAAATCTGAAATATTTTATTATTTTTTTGACATTTTTGTTTTAAAAGGTATTTTTGTTTGTGTTGTCTGTATAGTCAAGATAATGAGAGATAAGTATGGCTACAAAAAATGACATAAACAGAACAAAATTTGGCCTTTGACCTTTTGGTGTTGAAAATGTCTCAAGTCTCATCGTGGTATCGAAATTGGTATCAAGAATAGAACATTTTCCTTAGTATCAAAATGGACTATGAATTTTTAGTATTGTGACAAAAATATACTTGTAATTGAATATAATTCTAGACATGTAATTGTCTACAGGACTTCATAGGAGGTATTAACAGAAATAACAACACCGCATCTGAGTGTCCAAAGCTCAGAGAAAATGTGGATTGTGGTTGTCTTTACGTTGCCCCTGGTCACCCTTGAAAAAGAGGTCTTGATCTCAATGGGTTAAAAAAAGGTTAATAAATAAATAAATGACTAAAAACTATTTTATTTAGCTTTCAATTAAATAGTAAGTTGCCTCAAGGGGCTAAACTAAGCTGAGGCAGCTTTAAAGGAAACTTAGTATTGAACTATAATATAAGTAGATCATACTTTTACATTTTGTTCATTGTAAATGAGCAAAAAAACATTTTGGGATCTAAAAGAATGGATCTAAAATGGCTTAGTAAAAGAAACAGGGCTTTTGACTTTCTGTTCAAAACTCTTCATAGTGACGTTTCACTGTAACAAGCAGCAGTGGTCATTTTCGTTCTTTTCTTTTTGAAACGTAGCAATGTGGCAGTTTAAAACCTGACATGTGTCACTCAGAGTCTTCATTTTTCGAATAATCACCACTACCGCTAATGTGGGCGGGGATAGGGGGTAGGTGAAAACAGGAATTTTCTGAGCACTCAAGCTTCAGTTGCAGGACAATACAGGAGCACTCAAACATGCAGGAATCAATCAAAATACAACTTTGAGTAAACTAATGACGAGGAATCACCATTGTAACAAGGTTAAAATCGCATTTGAGTTGATTTGACATATGTCCCCTTTTAATGCTTCAATTAATCAAGTTTTGTGTAAAAGTTTGATCTAAAATGCAACTCAAATCATGTTTAAAAAGTGATCTGGTACTTTGAGCAGTATTTGTTATGTATGTACTTTTACTGAGGTCCAGAAGTGCTTGTACTTGTACTTACATGGAGGAGCTGCCGCAGTTTCCAAAGCAGTATGTCATGTTTACAGCCTCGTAGCTCTTACAGTCGTTCAGCTCGACCATCTTGGACTCGAAGCGCACCTCACACACGCTGCGTCGAGTACCTGCGCACACGCAGGGACACACAACTTTACAAATATACAAGTATTTCATGTCGGTAGACTTTTGTCTGTCCTGGTTTAATCCTTTCACTTGATAGACCTGGTATCTAATGTTGTGACCCTTTAGTCGTTGAATTGATCGGTTGATGGTTTCTTGGTTGACCAAAACATTTTTTTGATTATTTGATTGGAATGGATTAAGGATGTCAAGATTATTAGATTAATCGATAATCGTGATTATTTGGGGCATAATATAATCATAAGAGGCAAAAAATAATAATAGTGACAATTTAAGATGCAGAATTTAATATTTTTTAGTTCAATCTGTAGTCCAATAAATAGACCTAAATGTAAATAGCTTTTTTTATCTGGCTGTTTTTGTCAAATTTGAGGTCTACACATGTTGGACCATGGGAGTGAAAGAAAATTAAATGTTTCACTGTAGTTTGATCATAGTCTCAATAATGGTGAATAATCGTTAAATCATGATGTTTTTCCTCACAATAATCGCAGCGCTTAAATATATTATATTGTGACATCTCGAGAATGGATTTCTATTCTCAATAATAGGAAAGCGAAGACATGAAGTGAGTTAGTTGGAGGGATGCGGTTTATCTCCCTTTTTACATACAAATACACAGTTTACTAGTACTTGTCTGTATAAATAGTAGTTCTTGAATGTACTCCTGTGAGTTTGTGGTCTCGTGAGTGCAGTTTGGGGCAAATCATAGATGTCAAATAGTCACATGATCACGTTACAACGGTGCGTATTTAGTCGACCAAGAATTTCTTCAGTTGACTACGGCTCTATGTTGGCATCGATCCGGTTTAGTCTTGGTTTTGATCTGGTTCAGACCTATATTACTTCTGGTTTGTATGTCTTTGGGGTCCTGGTTCTGACCCAGTTTTGTCTTGATTTAGATCTGGTCAAAATCTGGTCTGAGTTGGACCTGGTTTGCATTATACTTGCTTTAGTTCTGGTTTGTACCTTGTCCTGGTGTTGTCTTGCTTTAATTACACAATAGACCTCAAATAGTTCTGTGCTTTAAATCTGGTTTACAATCGGACTAGATATGATTTAGACCTTTATTACTTCTGGTTTGTACATCTTTGTGGTCCTGGATTTCGATTTAGACCTGGTATAATCCTGATTTTCTCCTCATTTATTTAGACTTTACATTTACATGTTACAACAGCACTGAGGTCCTCCAACTGTCTCATGTTTACCTGAAACACATTCACATTAAATTCATCACAAATGCAACATGGACTTACAGGATTTGCAGCATCCGTCAGCATCTGTCTTCTCTGTGCCCTGGGGGGAAAAAGAATTGGTCATTCTT
>BJKM01001263.1:0-67633 GCA_015082035.1 Chaenogobius annularis | reverse complement strand
TTTTGGGGGCCCCTGGTGTTGCTTTGGGGGCCCCTGGTGTTATTTTGGGGGCCCCTGGTGTTGCTTTGGGGCCCCTGGTGACACATTTACCTGAGCACAGTCCTTGTCCTTCTGTTTGAGCAGAGCCTCAGTTTTGTCTCGTTGAGCTGAACTTTTCTGCAAATAATCCAGTTTCTCCTCCAGCTCCCTGTACCTGTGGAACCATGACAACGCCTTCAAACACTACGTCACGAAACGAACCACGAGAACACTTCATGCGTCACCACAACGAGCGACTGGGGCCAAACAAAAATGACACGCTAATTCCTCTTCTAAGAACCAAAAACATGAACACACGTGACATAAAATACACGCGACATAAAATACACACAACATAAAATACACACGACATAAAATACAAACGTGACATAAAATACACACGTGACATAAAATACAAACGTGACATAAAATACACACGTGACATAAAATACAAACGTGACATAAAATACACACGTGACATAAATACAAACGTGACATAAAAATACACACGTGACATAAAATACAAACGTGACATAAAATACACACATTTTTAGCAACTTCCTGTTGTTGCTTTTTTACACATTGTCAATATGTTGCTTGGCACTTTTAGTGTTTTGTAACTTCTGATATGTTTTTATGGTTGTTTTTAATGTTTCGCAGTGCAGCTTTATTCACATGTTTTAATAATGTGGTTTAAACTACAAATGGCAAAAGAATTAACTAAACTAAACTGAACCGAACCGGACTAAACTAAACTAAACTGAAAAACTTAACTACACTAATCTAAACTGAACCAAACTGAACTATAAACTAAATTGAACTGAACCAAACTAAACTGAACTAAACTAAAAACTAGAACCAGACTAAACTGAACTAAACTAAACTGAACCAAACCAAACAAAACTAAACTGAACCAAACTAAACCAAACTAAACTGAACTAAACTGAACCAAACTGAACCAAACTAAACTAAACTAAACCAAACTGAACTGAAGTGACACAAAATGACGTAGTAAAATAACCCTGCTCGTGAGCATATCGCTGCTGTACATTGTTCTGTCACTGACAAAATAAAAACAAACCAAATTTAATTTAACGATCAATATTTTGGTAATTTTTTTACCAGTCTAATCGTTATATATTTTCATTACTCGGGTTGAATAAACAATCGTTTTTTTTCAGCCTGTAACAAGGTCAAACCTGTTTTACTGTAAAAAGAATCTGACCACAGCACTTCCTCATAAGAACAGTGAAAACTGTGACGATGAAGAGTGAAGCGAGGCCGGTCACGAGCGTTACGGTTTCACTTATCGTTCCTGAAACGTTTCTGTTCCTCTCGTTTGTTCTATTCGCGCGGCGCGTTGTAAATGTATGTAACCGGTGATAATGATCAGTGACCTCGAGAGGTTCATGTGAGGCACACTCTGAAAGGGTCAGATTTACCAATGAAATGAACCCTAAAGAGCACCTTCCATTGACAACAATGAGTTGTGCTTTACATGTCATTTCAGCATTCTTTTACACATGTTTGATTTAAGGTCAACATTTATTCCAACTGAGCCAAATTCCAGCCAACTTTTATTTGTTATACACAGAGGGAAGTCGCATACAGCACAGTTTGTGAGGCATTACACTGTGCACCGAGCGGCAGAGCCTCACGGGGGCGCTCCTCCTCCCTGTATTTGAACAGGAGTTATGGGACATGCGGAAATTCTAATATTCTTCCTTGAAAAAAATGTGTTTCCATATTGGATCCAAAGGGAAAGTGGGTTATAACACATACCAGAGGACAAATATTAACATATATAATATTTATAATTCAGTTTTTTTCTCCGCCTCCCCTGAATGCACGTCACTGATAATTATACACCCTGAACTGAAGGCAAAAACTGCACACACACTCGCCACAGACGAAACGCTAAAATACAATTTGGGGAATAGATTTTCATTATATTTTTTCACTCTTCTTGTAAATAGAACAGCAAATTAAATGACATTTCTACACTGGAAATTCCAAATAGTTGGTCATTTAAGTTACATTTTTTCATCATATTTAGATGTGATGTCATGATTGAAAGAGTGTCATGGTCATTTAGCCTCCAGTCGCCTTAAACGGGAACATTTAAAAAGGTTTACAAAAGAAATATGATCATCACTGTTTTAAAGCAGAACTAAGTAACATTTCACCTTATTACACGTCTTTGTGAGTCCCTGTGATGGTTAAATATGGATTTTCGGGGTGTTTGAAGTGTCTGTCGTTGCCCCCTGCTGTCTCCGAGTGGAAAACCAGGCTTAAATACGACATCGACCTGAAAACAACTCAAACCCTGGCTCTTTTTTGTATCTGGCAACATTAACCGTTTTTGTGTGATTATACTGTCTTTTATGATAAAAAAGACTAAAAACTCTTTTGCATCTGTTCTCTGACAATGTATTTCCACAAGAGAGCTGCAGGGGGAGCTCTATCTCCAGAGTTACTTAGTTCTGCTTTAACTTGGATGAAAACTTTAAAAAGAAACAAGAAAATCTCCCAGACAAAAACACAAAAGCTACAAGTCTTGCAGCCCAAATGACATCTGCAACTGCAAAAGCAGTCGTAGCGTCAGAGTCAAGCGCGACCGTAGCGTCAGACGGAGTCCAACGCGGCCGTAGCGTCAGATGTAGCGGCTGTAGCGTCAGATGTAGCGGCTGTAGCGTCAGATGTAGCGGCTGTAGCGTCAAGATGTAGTGGCTGTAGCGTCAGATGTAGCGGCTGTAGCGTCAGATGTAGCGGCTGTAGCGTCAAGATGTAGAGGCGATAGCGTCAGACAGAGTTAAACGCTAATGTAGAGGCTGTAGCGTCAGACGGGAGTTAAACGCGGCTTTAGCGTCAGATGTAGTGGCTGTAGCGTCAGATGTAGCGGCTCTCTAGCGTCAGATGTAGCTGCTGTAGCATCAAATGTAGCGGCTGTAGAGTCAGCAGTGTCAGATGGAGTTAAACGAGGCTTTAGCGTGAGATGTAGCGACTGTAGTGTGAGATGTAGCGACTGTAGCATCAGATGTAGCGGCTGTAGCGTCAGATGTAGTGGCTGTAGCGTCAAGATGTAGTGGCTGTAGCGTCAGATGTAGCGGCTGTAGCGTCAGATGTAGCGCGCTGTAGCGTCAGATGTAGCGGCTATAGCGTCAAGATGTAGAGGCGATAGCGTCAGACGGAGTTAAACGCTAATGTAGAGGCTGTAGCGTCAAACGGAGTTAAACGCGACTTTAGCGTCAGATGTAGTGGCTGTACCGTCAGATGTAGCGGCTCTAGCGTCAGATGTAGCTGCTGTAGCATCAAATGTAGCCGCTGTAGAGTCAGCAGTGTCAGATGGAGTTAAACGAGGCTTTAGCGTGAGATGTAGCGACTGTAGTGTGAGATGTAGCGACTGTAGCATCAGATGTAGCGGCTGTAGCGTCAGATGTAGTGGCTGTAGCGTCAGACAGAGTTAAACGCGGCTTTAGCGTCAGATGTAGTGGCTGTAGCGTCAGATGTAGCGGCTCTAGTGTCAGATGTAGTGGCTGTAGCGTCAGACAGAGTTAAACGCGGCTTTAGCGTCAGATGTAGTGGCTGTAGCGTCAGATGTAGCGGCTCTAGCGTCAGATGTAGCGACTCTAGCGTCAGATGTAGCGGCTGTAGCGTCAGATGTAGCGGCTCTAGCGTCAGATGTAGCGGCTCTAGCGTCAGATGTAGCGGCTCTAGCGTCAGATGTAGCGGCTCTAGCGTCAGATGTAGCGGCTGTAGCGTCAGACGGAGTTGAACGAGGCTGTAGCGTCAGATGTAGCGGCTGTAGCGTCAGATTTAGCGGCTGTGGCGCCAGATGTAGCGGCTGTAGGGTCAGATGTAGCGGCTCTAGCATCAGACGGAGTTAAACGTGGCTGCAGCGTCAGAAGCGTAGCGTCAGATTGTGCGGCTCAGCGTCAGATGTAGCGGCTCTAGCAGAGTCAGATGTAGCGGCTCTCTCTAGCGTCAGACGGAGTTAAACGCGGCTGTAGCGTCAGATGGAATTAAACGCGGCTGTAGCGTCAGCTGTAGCATCAGCAGTAGTGTCAGCTGTAGCATCAGCAGTAGTGTCAGCTGTAGCATCAGCAGTAGTGTCAGCTGTAGCGTCTGTAGCGTCAGACGGAGTTAAACGAGGCTGTAGCGTCAGATGTAGCGGCTGTAGCATCAGATGTAGCGGCTGTAGCATCAGATGTAGCGGCTGTAGTGTCAGATGTAGCGGCTGTAGCGTCAGATGTAGCGGCTGTAGCGTCAGATGTAGCGTCAGCTGTTGCGTCAGATGGAGTTAAACGCAGCTGTAGCGTCAGATGTAGCGTCAGTAGCGTCAGCAGTAGCGTTAGCGGTAGCGTCAGTAGCATCAGCTGTAGCGTCAGTAGCGTGTAGCATCAGTAGCGTCAGCTGTAGCATCAGTAGCGTCAGCTGTAGCATCAGTAGCGTCAGCTGTAGCGTCAGTAGCGTCAGATGGAGACCCATGCAGAGGGAGCGCGGCTCAAGCGTCAGATGTAGCGTCAGATGTAGCGTCAGCTAGCGTAGCGTCAGCTGTAGCGTCAGCTGTAGCGTCAGCTGTAGCGTCAGTAGTGTCAGCTGCAGCGTCAGTAGCGTCAGCTGCAGCGTCAGTAGCGTCAGCTGTAGCGTCAGTAGCGTCAGCTGTAGCGTCAGTAGCGTGTCAGCTGTGGCGTCAGTAGCGTCAGCTGTAGCGTCAGTAGCGTCAGCTGTAGCGTCAGTAGCGTCAGCTGTAGCGTCAGTAGCGTCAGCTGTGGCGTCAGTAGCGTCAGCTGTAGCGTCAGTAGCGTCAGCTGTAGCGTCAGTTGTGGCGTGTAGCGTCAGGCGTCAGTAGCGTCAGCTGCGGCGTCAGTAGCGTCAGCTGCAGCGTCAGTAGCGTCAGCTGCAGCGTAGGTCAGTAGCGTCAGCTGCTGCGTCAGTAGCCAGCTGCGGGCGTCAGCTAGCGTCAGCGTGCCGACGTCAGTAGCGTCAGCTGCGGCGTCAGTAGCGTCAGCTGCGTCAGCTGCTAGCGTCAGTAGCGTCAGCTGCGGCGTCAGTAGCGTCAGCTGTAGCGTCAGTAGCGGCGTCAGTAGCGTCAGCTGTGGCGTCAGTAGCGTCAGATGGAGACACATGCAGAAGGAGCGCGGCTCTAGCGTCAGCTGTAGCGTCAGTAGCGTCAGCTGTAGCGTCAGTAGCGTCAGCTGCAGCGTCAGTAGCGTCAGCTGTAGCGTCAGCTGTAGCGTCAGCGTAGCGTCAGCTGTAGCGTCAGTAGCGTCAGCTGTAGTGTCAGCTGTAGCGTCAGTAGCGTCAGTAGCGGCAGATGGAGACACATGCAGAGGGAGCGCGGCTCTAGCGTCAGCTGAGGCGTCAGTTGCGTGAGCTGTAGCGTCAGTAGCGTCAGCTGCAGCGTCAGTAGCGTCAGCTGTCAGCTGTAGCGTCAGCTGTAGCGTCAGCTGTAGCGTCAGTAGCGTCAGCTGTCAGCGTGTAGCGTCAGTAGCGTGAGCTGCAGCGTCAGTAGCGTGAGCTGCAGCGTCAGTAGCGTGAGTGCAGCGTGTAGCTGCAGCGTCAGTAGCGTGCAGTGCAGCGTAGCGTGAGCTGCAGCGTCAGTAGCGTCAGCTGCAGCGTCAGTAGCGTGAGCTGCAGCGTCAGTAGCGTCAGCTGCAGCGTCAGTAGCGTCAGCTGCAGCGTCAGTAGCGTCAGTAGCGGCAGATGGAGACACATGCAGAGGGAGAGGCGTGCAGAGGGAGAGGCGTGCAGAGGGAGAGGCGTGCAGAGGGAGAGGCGTGCAGACCTGCCCTGTGTGGCCTGAAGCTGCTCGGTGAGTTTAGCCAAACTAGAGCTGCAGAGGAAGAGAGAGAGAGAGAGGAAACCAAGCACTTAAACAGGTTCGAAGGGTTAAAGAGTGAGCAGAGTAAACACACATTCGGGGGTTAAAGAGGCGGCCTTCGTTAGTGAGTTTTTGTTAAACGTGTGGCAGAGTCGTTACCAGTCTGAAGAATGCTGCGCCTCAGAGCGGTGCTGGTGCTCCTCCACAGCGTTGTTCGTTTGCTTCAAAAAAAGACACAAAAAAAGCATCTTAAAAACGGTTATCGTCTTCATCACGTAATGCTCTGGTTGGGGCCTCAGTTTTTAGTGTCTAAAACGTCACCATTCCTCTGGACTGCGCAGAGTTTAGCGTTAGCTCCTTTGCTAACGGCAGGGGGAGATAAAGGACACTTCAGCTCAACACAACATTGAGGACTCAGAAACATGTTATTTAAGATCGGTCACGTGTTCAGTTCTGCTGCTTAAACTGTTTACTTGACTTGTCGTTGCCGCGGTGCTTTACCTGTGCGAGGGCCAGTTTTCCTCGCAGTTGGTCGATAAACCTCCTCATTCGCTCCCTGTCCTTCTCTCCTTCTTCTCTCTCTCGCTCCAGCTCCTCGTTCTTCCTCTTCAGATCTCTCATTCCTTCCTCCAGCTTTTCTTTGTGGCTCTTGAGGAACTGCAGGACATCGTTGGTGCCCTCCACAGGCTGCAGACGTAGAATAATAAACAAGATAAAGGATATTAAAGGTCTGCGATGTGCTCGTGTGTGTGTCGTGTCTTACCAAACTGCGTGGTGGAGTGGTTTGAGTGTGCTGGGCCATCTCCACTCGCTTCCTCTCCCTAGAGTCTAAAGTCTAAAACACAACATCAAACTTCATCCGTTTGTTTTTATCCAGCGAAAACAGAAGGCTTTTCCTACAGTGGAACCCTGCTGGACGAGTGAGGCATTACACCAAATGGTCTCATTATTTCCATCAGGGGGAATCATATATAAGAGGTATAAATCTGTGTCATATTGCTAAAGTGATCATCTGAAAGGTCTCTCTTCACTCTGATTGGCTAAATCCACCTGTCACTCACTAAAGGATCCGGACCCTAGACTGTACCCAAAAGTATGTTGAAGTCATATTAAATCATATTTCTGTGGCGCTTGTTGTTTACTGGACACTCTGGGCCCACATTGAGCTGGTGGTTCACCTGTGGCGGTTCGAGCGGTCCGTTCCGGGCCGCTCTCAGCTCCTCGGTCTGGCTGGAGCTGCAGCAGTGGCTGGAGTTGGCGGAGGACGGCGGCGTGTTCACCAGGCTCTGCAACGAATGGTTCTCCTGCGCCAGTCTCTCCACCAGCGCCCGGGCCTCCTGAAAGCGGCAGCTCAGAAACTCTCGCTCCTCTTTGGTTTTCCTCTGCCATCCTTCCATCTCCTCACAGCGCTGACGCAGAGCCAGGTTACTGCGCCGCAAGGCCTCTGCGGCAAACACACGGGCAGCCCACGTTAACCACTGAACTATCCACATGAGGCAGGACGGGCCGAAGGGGCCGAAGGGTCTGACATGGGTTCAGTTTAAATCTCTCTGGTTCAGGTCAGAATCCTCAGAACTCCCCGGGTCAGAGTCAGAGGTCAGAGGTCAGGTTTATGGTTCATGTCTCTGTCTTCTCTGTCGCACAAATAAACTAAAGCCACATTATTTTCTATTATTTTTTCACAACAGCCTCAGAAAGTGCTGCTGCTCGATTATGGAAAATACAATAATAATAATCATGATTATTGTTGTCTATCCTTTCTGCTAATCTACACGTCTAAATGAGTATTAGACTGACCTGTTGGTAAACTACAGACCTATTTCAAAACACCCTTTGTCTCTAAAATCCTTGAAAGAGTTGTAGTTAAACAGCTTTGTCGCCACCTACAGGACAATAACTTATTTGAAGTTTTCCAGTCAGGGTCCAGAGCCCCCCACACACTGAAACTGCACTAGTTAAAGTCACACATGATTTGTTATTAGCTGCTGACGATGGACTGGTCTCAATCCTGGTTCTATTGGACCTCAGTGCAGCGTCCGACACCATCGACCACAACATTCTACTGCAGAGGCCCCGCCCTCAGCTGCTTTAAATCCTACCTATCGGAGAGGTGCCAGTTTGTTCATGTAAACCAGAGCTCCTCCCCCTGTTCTAAAGTAACCTACGGTGTGCCACAGGGGTCAGTTCTCGGTCCAGTTCTGTTTACTCTTTATATGCTGCCGTTAGGCCAGGTCAGCAAGCCATTTCAAAGAGGAACGTTTGAAGCCTGGTCTTAAATGAAGAGACTGTGTCGGAGACTGTGTCGGCCTCTTTAATATGGACAGGAGCCGATTCCACAACACAGGAGCTTTGTAGCTAAACGCTCTACCTTCTACTGTGCTTTTAGAGACCCTTGGGACCACCAGAAGTCCAGCATCTTGAGAGCGAAGTGCTCTGATTGGATGATAAGGTCCTATAGCCTCTTTGAGGTCGGATGGGGCGTGGTCATTTATGGTTTTGTAAGTCAGGAGGAGGAGTTTGAATGTGATTCTGAACTGGACAGGAGCCAGTGAAGAGACTCCAGCACCGGCGTAATGTGCTCTCTTCTTTTAGTTCCTGTTCGTAATCTTGCTGCTGCATTTTGAACCAGTTAAAGCTTTTTATGGAGCTTTTAGGACACGCTGCAGCAGGAGTTACAGGAGTCTAATCGAGATGTTACAAACGCATGGAGATGTTCTTCAGCATCACTTTTAGGCCAGATTTGTTTGATTTGATCTCTATTAGGCCGATGGAAATAGGCTGTTTTACAGGCTTGATTTATGTGGCTTTGAATGAGAGCTCTTGGTCCAATCAGACTCCAAGGTTTCTTCCAGTGGAGCTGGAGGCCACACTGACGTGGTCCAGTGGGACCATCTGCTCAGATAAAGCGTCTCGTAGATGATTAGGGCCCAGTACGATGACCTGGGTTTTTTCAGGGTTCAGAAGCAGATAATGAAGTGTCATCCAGGTTTTTAGATCCTTCACACAAGCACCAAGTCTGTCTGCTTGATCGGTCTGATCAGGTTTCATTGATAAATACAGCTGTGTGTCATGCTATGCTATGCTTTCTGATCATCTAAATTAACCGCTCTTCCTCGGCCTGGATGAACTGTCTGATGAACAACCCTCTCTCTTCTTTCTCAGACTCTTTCTCAGACTCCTTCAGACTCCTTCAGACTCCTTCAGACTCCTTCAGACTCCTTCAGACTCTTTCGTACCTCTGAGTTGTTGGTTGTCGCCCAGGAGCCGCGTCACCACTTCGTTTGCGGCGAGCTCCGGGGGAACTCTGAGAGCGCCGCCGCTGTCCTCGCCGCACATGTCCCACTGCATGGTCCCGTCGGCCTGCGGCTGAACCATCGCTGCCAGAACAAAACAGAACACCTGACGTTAACGGAGTGCACAAAGTGAGCGGCGCGCACAGGACACTGCGCACAGGACACGGAACACGGCGCACAGAACACGACGCAGAGAACACGACGCACAGAACACTGCGCACGGGACACGGTGCACAAATGTCACGTTGAGAGAACATTGTGAAGGATGGTTTCGGTTTCATATCGATATCCGATCTAAATCTTCCCACGCCATTTCCACGAGTGACACGGGTCGTTTTGGGGCGAGACGCCGTGGGTTTACGCAAAGCTGCAGCAAGCGATCCACTCATCATGACGCAACGACTATTGAAACATTATCGTATTTTCAGAACGTAGAAAAACACAAAGACGTTTTATCACAAAGACAGCGACATTATGAACTCAAAATGTCCAAAAAGAATAAGCTATTTCTGATTTTCACTTCATTCATAAATATTCTCCATCTAGAAGCCACATTTCAAGCTTTATTTGTTTAAAATGTATTCAATGGTCAATGTCAATGGTCAGCCCTGTGTGAATAGGAAAAACATCTAACAATTACAGACATCAATTAGAAACATTTTCTGTCGTTTAGTCACACAAGTGTTATTTAAAAATATATTTAAATGAAAAAATAAGGTGTTTTAGGAGTGTAAACCTGCCAAAATGTCACATATTTCAGACTTATACATCTGAGTTTGAGTCATCTAGAGCTGACTTCATTCATTGGTGTAAAAAAAACCCCAAAAATTTCAAATCTCACCTAATTTAATTTGTTTAAACTGTGGAAGAAAAATGCACTTGGACAAAACAATGTCCCAGCGAAATCTTCAATTCAACGATTCCGTTCCGTAATACCGCGCCTTCAGAGACCGGAACCGTGATCCAGATCCAAGTTTAAATGTTGAGAGAGAAACCGGATTAAAAAAGAGCTCAAAAAGCACAAATATTAGAGCGTTTTGCGTTGAAAGCCTTTAGTGAAAACGAAAGTCCGAAGCCACGGTCTGCGCGGAAAGGAACGGGGGAAACACATGACGTCATCCCCAAAACCACGAGGAAAACGCGTCTTTACTCGAGCCGTTATTACACCGTCGTTACCGATCACGACGCGGGACACGAACGCGGGTCCGAACGAACATGTGCTCGCGTTCGACGCCGCGTTTGCGCCGCTACAAACGGCGCTTGTTCCGCGTTCGAACCGACACTCTTTCTGCTTTCCACGCTCACAAAAACACACACGGACGTGACAACCGGTGCCGTGGCACGGCGGGGAAAACGGCTCTTACCGTTATATTTGCACTCGTTTCGGTGTCTTTTTTCCTCGCGTTTTTGTTGAACCCAAACGTGACCCAAACACGGTTAGCAAGACGGCTAAAGTGTCCGAGCTAACGACAACAACACGGGAAACGCGAGCCGACTTCACGACGAACGGCCCCGCGAGTCACGTGACGGCGCGTTTACGCAAGGGAACGACCGACAACGGAAAACGTTACCTAAAAGAGTAAAAGTGTCAATAACAACACTAATGTACAGCCCGATCTGTCAAACCGAGGACAAGTCATGAGCCCGGAGCAGTTTGTCCCGGGTTTAGTCTGCCAGGCTCCCGCGCGGAAACACGCTCCTCATCGTCATCCTCATCATCCTCATCATCCTCATCTTCGGTGGTGTTTCATGGCGGCCGCCATTCTTTAGACTTTCTTTTTTATTAGTCTTTATTTATAATCTCCTTTATTAGTCTTTAAAATCTAATCTTATTTTAAAAGTCACATGAGAGAAAAGAGAGAAAACACATTCGATATCACAGCCCGTATGAAGACTCAAGTGGAAGAATAGTTTTATAGAATAATCAATAAATGCATAAATAACAAATACAAATTCACAAAGACAAAACAGTAAAAATCAATAATTCATTCAATAAATACAATAAGGGCCCAATAATCGACTATTAGTAAAAATGTTATTAACTTGATATGGTTTATCATTATCTTTACTAAACATACTTTAAAACATCATAAAAGACCTTACATAAAGATAAAGTCATTATTAAATCAAAACGTCAAAAGAGATTAAACAGTTTGTGATACTCATTGATAATACACTTTATTCGTAAATAATTCAGAACGTTCAATGCTTAAGCCAGAGTCAAAAAGGATCAAACCGGCCGAGTAAGTAAGTACGTATGTAAGTACGTACGTAAGTATGTAAGTACGTAAGTAAGTAAGTAGGTAAGTAAGTAAGTATGTAAGTACGTACGTAAGTAAGTAGGTAAGTAAGTATGTAAGTACGTACGTAAGTAAGTAGTATGTAAGTACGTAAGTAAGTAGGTAAGTAAGTAAGTATGTAAGTACGTAAGTACGTACGTAAGTAAGTAGGTAAGTAAGTAAGTACGTACGTAAGTAGGTAAGTAAGTAAGTATGTAAGTACGTAATTACGTATGTACGTAAGTACGTAAGTAAGTAAGTACGTATGCAAGTAAGTAAGTAAGTACCTAAGTAAGTAAGTACGTATGTACGTAAGTAAGTATGTAAGTAGGTAAGTAAGTAAATAAATAAGCTTTTAATTCTAATTCTAATAAGGCTCAGGAGCTGTGGCGGCTCCAGTTGGTTGATCCCGTTTGGATGTGTCAGGTCAGAACTGTTGTGTCATTTATGTGGATTTGGGCTCATGTTTACAGTCTGGTTGCTAGGTAACAGCAGTGGAATGACCTCTACTTACGTCATAGGCCCGTGCTAACCCCGTGCTCATGTCCAACCAGGAAGTACAATTATAAACTTTACACAAACGGGCAAAATGTTGAGTCAAACCTGAAATATAATCGTGTTCAGTGCGTTTTAGGTCAATGAACTTTAAAAACACAGTGGAGTCCTTCCCCCAGGCTCCGCCCCTGATGATCATCCCGGTTACAGTCCGTGTCGTTCTGGTGATCGTCCCGGTTACAGTCGGTGTCTCTGGTGATCGCCCCGGTTACAGTCGGTGTCGTTCTGGTGATCCCCCCGGTTACAGTCGGTGTCGTTCTGGTGATCGCCCCGGTTACAGTCGGTGTCGTTCTGGTGATCGTCCCGGTTACAGTCGGTGTCGTTCTGGTGATCGCCCCGTGTTACAGGTCTGGTGCTGTGATCATCCCGTTACAGTCTGTGTCTCTGGTGATCGGCCCGGTTACAGTACCGTGTCGTCATTCTGACGTGTGATCGCCCCCGGTATACAGTCGGTTCCGTATCTGGTGATCGCCCGTTCACAGTCGCAGGTGGCCGTCTCTTGGGGTGCTGTACAATCGCCCCCGGGTCACAGCCCGTCGTGTCTCTGGCGGCTCTGAATCAGACACACATATACACCTCTTACCTTGAGGTGAGGAAACCGTGTCTCTGGTGATCGCCCACTGGTTACAGTGGCGTATCTGGTGATCGCCCGCTTACAGTCGCGTGTATGTTGGATACTCCGTTGTGGTGCGTGTCGCCTGTTACAGTCGGTTGTGTTCTGGTGATCGGACCTGTGGTTCTTAGTCGTGCTCGTTCTGGTGATCGCCCCGTTTTACTTGTTCAAGTCGGTGTATCTGGTGATCGCCTCGGTTACAGTCGGTGTCTCTGGTGATCTCCCCGGTTACAGTCGGTGTCGTTCTGGTGATCTCCCCGGTTACAGTCGGTGTCGTTCTGGTGATCGCCCCGGTTACAGTCGGTGTCTCTGGTGATCATTCCGTTTACAGTCGGTGCCGGTGCCTTTCAGTCAAACTCGCGGGAAAAGCGCTCGAGCCGAAGCCGGAAACCCCCGCCGTGTCCCGCAGCCGCAGTGACGTTCCCTCACGGTTTCTCGGTGGAAGAGCCGCAGAAATGATGCTCCGCGTGTTCGTGTCGCTGGTCATTCTCATTTTCGCGTGCATTTCCCCGGCGCACGGCCTGTATTTCCACATCGGAGAAACGGAAAAGAAGTGTTTCATTGAAGAAATCCCGGACGAGACCATGGTCATCGGTGAGCCGTTTGTTAGCATTAGCATTAGCATTAGCATTAGCATTAGCATTAGCATTAGCATTAGCATTAGCACAAACAGAACCGCAGCTGTTTCAGTTTGAATCAGAATCAGAAAAGGTTTATTTCCATTGTCAATGAACCACATTCACAAACAGGAACTTGTCTTAAGCTGCAACATAAAACCAAAAACAACATATATTCAATCCAAAGGGCGTTAAGAGACTATTTGAAATGACTATAGTATAAAATAAAAATAGGCATTACTATGTACACAAGAGTTAAATTTACAGTTGTAGTGCAGAATACATGACAATATCTCCTTTTAAAATGTGATCAGAATGTACAAAACTACAGATTTACACATCATTATAACATTATTACACATTATTGTCAGATCAAAATGACAGAAGTGTTTCAAAGCCATTTCACTGCAAAAATAATACAGATTAAGTTACGTTAATTTGGAACTTGATCATCCTGGTTTGAAGGCAAGTTTATTTGTAGAGCACAATTCGCACACAAGGCAATTCAAAGTGCTTCAGAACAGGAACAAATGCATTAAAATCACAAAGACAGAAATCACAAAACCTTAAAATATTTAGTTTGAGTCATTTTAGAGTTTTTAAGAGTTATTTTAAAAACATGAAATTAAGAACACATTTAAACTCATAGATATTGACATTGATTTTAATTTAAAGAAAAGACCTCAGTGAAATGAAAGACATTTTGTATTTACATTACAATTCAAAGTCCTTTCCTAAAATAGAAACAAACCGTATTGACAAGATTTAAAAATGCTACTTTCTTGTAATCAAGCTTCATTAAAAGTATAATTCTTGTTGAAGTGTGTAATATCTGTAGATTCAAGTGTTTATAATAATCTTAAACATGTAAAATGAAATGGTAAATGTGTTAAAAGCTGACAAAACCATCGAAATCACATTATATATTTCACTTCAAATGATTTTCGTTTACAGACTTTAAGTGTCTATATTTATAAGATTTATTATTATTTAGACCTGGTTTGGGTTTAAATAAATCCAGTTTTGGCCCCGTCTAGAATTAGTTTTAATGTCGATTTTACGTTTTAGTCCTGGATTTGTCCTGTTCAGTAATGATTTTGACCAAGTTTTGTTTAAGAATAATCTCAGTCTTAAATTTAAAGTTCTCAGTGTGAAACTAAAACGGCCCAAATGTCTCATATTTGGGACGTTTAAATGTGAAAAATGGACAGAGCAGGTTTAAATTAGCTAAAATATTAGACACACAAACATTTACAGAGTGAAATTTGGATTTTGGACTAAATTAGCTGAAACGTTCATATTTTTTCCCCGTTTTTTTCATTTAGATCTGTGTTTAAAGTGTGATGAATAAATTGAGGCTCAGAACCTTGATTGTGGTTCTGTCAGACTCTTGGACAGTTTTTGTGTGTGTAGGAGCCACTTTAAGGCCTGATCTTTATGTCTCTGTGGGAGAGACTTGTCCCAGAGAAGTCTGGACGAAGTGGATTTCAAATGGGAGAAGGAAAGACCGGACACGTCTGTGGTTTCCAGGTCCAAGTTTGGATGTTGACAGAGCAAACTGACGGCGTGTTTAACTGTGGTTTCTCAGGTAAATACAGGACTCAGCTCTGGGACAAACATCGAGCTCCTTCTTGCCCGCCACGCCAGGCCTGGGGATGCACGTGGAGATTAAAGGACCCGGGACACCAGGTACGGCTGCGTGTCGGATGCCTTCCTTCTGTAGTTCTAGAGTTTATGCAGACGACGTCGCGACATTCAGTATTTGAGCAGCGAAGTCAATGGTTATAATAAAATGTTCTGCTCACATTTCTCTGCTTAAATAACATGTTTCTGAGTCCAATGTTGAGCTGAAGTTTTCCTTTATCTCCCCCTGACGTTAGCAAAACGATCTAAAGCTAAACTGCACAATCACAACAACAGAAACTACTGCTCACTTTACACTAGACTGTTTTTAAAGGTAATTTGAGCCAAACAAAAGCTACAAACACAAACACGGAATGTGGTCACGGCGCCCCAAATGTGGGGTCCACGGCGCCCCGATGTGGGGTCACGGCGCCCCCGATGTGGGGTCACGGCGCCCCGATGTGGGTCACGGCGCCCTCGGAGCGTTGACCCACCTTCTGACCGTTGTGTTACCGTGCTCTTCAGCTCATTCGGTCGCGTCAGTACGGCTCCGGACGGTCGCTTCACCTTCACCCACTTCACGCCCGGAGAACATTCAGATCTGTCTTCACTCAAACTCCACCAAGATGGCGCTGTTCGCCGGGGAAACTGTACGAGTTCTCGTTCTGTGAAGACCGAGGTTAATGATGTCAGATTGTGTTAATGTTCTTAACCACATCGTTCTTACGTGCGATCTCTGGAATATCAAGAGTGTTCTTTTTCTTTTGCGTCCAGAGAGTGCATCTGGACATTCAGTGGCGAGCACACCAACAACTACCCCGAGATCGCAGCCAAGGACAAACTGACGGGAGCTCCAGCTCAGAGTGAGCAGCTCCTGGACCAATGGAGCAGATCCAGAAGGAGCAGAAACTACCAGAGTCAGAGCTTTACTCCAGCGTACAATGGTAGGACAGAGCAATGTTAATCTCAGAAAAGAGCAGTTCAGGATGATTAAAGCGGGTCTAAGCGGTTCTAAACCAGGCCAACATCAGGCCTAAAGCCGCTCCCGGCCGCTTTAAGCCGCTCTGGCCGCTCTAAAGCCGCTCTCAAGCCGCCTCGAAGCGCCTCCGCTCTAAAGCCGCTCTCAGCGGCTTAAAGCGCTCTCAGGTCGCTTTAAAGCCGCTCTCAGGTCGCTTTAAAGCCGCTCTCCAAGGATCGCTCTAGAAGCCGCTTTAAAGCCGGCTCTCCGAGCTGGCTTAGTAAAGCCGCTCTCGGGCCCTTTTAAAGCCGTCGGGCCGCTTTTAAAGCCCGCTCTCGGGCCGCTTTTAAAGCCGCTCTCGGGCGCTTAAAGCCGCTCCCGGCCGCTTAAAGCCGTTTCTCGGGAGCCGCTTTAAGGCCGCTTTAAAGCCGCTCCCGGCGCCGCTTTAAAGCCGCCTCGGGCCGCTTTAAGGCCGCTTTAAAGCCGCTCTCGGGCCGCTTTAAAGCCGCTCTAAAGCCGCTCTCGGGCCGCTCTAAAGCCGCTCTCGGGCCCTCTAAAGCTGCTCTCGGGCCCGCTTTAAGCCGCTCTAAGCCGCTCTCGGGGCCGCTCTAAATCCGCTCTCTAAGGCCGCTCTAAAGCCGCCTCTTCGGGTCGCTTTAAACCGCTCTCGGCGTGCTTTAAGCCTCTCGGCCCTTTACAGCTCCTCCCGGGCCGCTTTAAAGCCGTCCCGGGCCCGCTTTAAAGCCGTTCTCGGGACCGCTTTAAGGCCGCTTTAAAGCCGCTCCGGGCCGCTTTAAAGGCGCTCTTCGGCCGCTTTAAGTGCCGCCTCTCTAAAAGCCGCTCTTGGTTCCGCTCTAAAGCTGTCTCGCCGCTTTTAAAAGTCCGCTCTAAAGCCCGGTCTCCGGGCCGCTCTAAAGGCTCGCTCTTCTAAGGCCGCTCAAGCCGCTCCGTCCAAGCGACGATTTTATCCGCTCTTTAAGAGCTCGCTCTGAAGTCGCCTGTAAGGCCTGGTCGCTCTAAAAGCCGCCTCTCGGCGTCCTAGCCGTCGCCGTTAAAAGCCTAGCTCTCTCGCGGTCGCCCTCTAACTTAAGCCGTCTAGGCCTCTAAGGTCCGCTCTAAAGCCCCGCTCTAAGCGCCAAGCGCCTCGGGTATCTTAAAGCCGCCTCGTCCTCAAAGGCTCCGGCTGCTTCAGCCTCTAAAGCCGGCTGCTCGGGTCGCTTAGGTCGCTCTAAAGCCGCTCTAAAGCCGCTCTCGGGTCGCTCTAAAGCCGCTCTCGGGTCGCTCTAAAGCCGCTCTCTCGTCTCTTTCCTCAGTACCGGGAGGAGCGCTTCAGAATGACCAGCGAGAGCACAAATCAGAGAGTTCTGTGGTGGTCCATCGCTCAGACGCTGATCCTCCTCGTCACAGGGATCTGGCAGATGAAACACCTCAAGAGCTTCTTCGAGGCCAAGAAACTCGTCTAGAAGGTCGAACCGTCGCTGCAGGCCGGAGATGATGCCAGGGCTCTATTATTGGTCCGTTCGGTGGATTTTTTCAAGCGTCCGTAAAATCGAAAGGCGTTTCAGATAAAAGCCAAAACTACGGGAGAGTCACTGGTTCAGTCCACAAACTTCACTCATTAAACGTACGTGTTAAAGTTGCTTCATCTGCGCGCACCGGTGCCTGCGAGACTGAAACATACCTTTTTTTAAAAGCTTTTACACCAGAAATAATTAAGTTATGTTTATTTGTGCCGACAGAGGAGACGTAGAACTTTGTGCCAGTTTTTGTTTCATGCGGATGGAACCGTAAACGGTCGAACATCTGCATTTCCAGTTTAAGTGAAACAGGAAAACGCCTCACATTTACAGATCTCAGACTGAAACATCGACGTAAGAAACAAACGTCTTGGGTTTTTTCAGACAGAAACGAGGCCAAAAACGTCTCGTGTTTGGGACGTTTAAATGTGAGGACTGGACAGAGCAGGGTCAAAGGTCTCGCTTCATTCAGAAAACGGACCCAAACGACAACACCAGAACCATCGAGTTGGCCATTTCAAGTGCTTCAAACGTTGCTCGTCGGTGTTTGAAAAAATCCACCCTGAAATGTTTTAGATTTGACAATACTTGCCTTTTGTCCTCGTTTTGTCCTCGTTTTGTCCCCGTTTTGTCCTCGTTTTGTCCTCGTTGTGTCCTTGTTTTGTCCCCGTTTTGTCCTTGTTTTGTCCCCGTTTTGTCCCGCACTCGGGTGAAGTTTTAAAAACACTGGATGATTTGGACATTTTGAAGCTTTTGTATCAAGACTGTCCTCAGTATTTATTCTTCTTCTTCCTCTTAAAGACTTGTCGCCTTGCTGAACGCTCCGCCATTAACGCCATATTTAACGCCATTTGCTCCTTTTGCTGCGAGACATTCCTTTTTGAAGTATTTTTCACTTTTTAATCATTTCAACTTTTTATTCGTAAAGGGAAGAAAAAAATCTTGTTTTTTATATCCATAGCATTAATTCATGTGTTCATAATGTTGTGTTTTGCATTCCTAATTATAATATGTTAATGATGTTTACGACCCAATAAACCGTCTGTCTCACTTTGTTCAGAAAATGAATAAAATGTTCTGCTAAACTGGTTTTATTCAGCTCAAAATGCTTTGTTCCACCTGCTCCTCAGTGTTGTTAAAGTTCTCCTCAGTCTGACTCGGCTAATGTGTTTAGCCCCGTTTGAACCACATTTTTCCGGTTGAGAACCATGGCCTCAGATTTGGAGGTGCTGATCCTCATCCCAACTGCTTCACACTCGGCTGCAAACCGTCCCAGAGCATGTTGCAGGTCCAGGTTTGATGGAGCCATCAGGACATCATCATCTACAAACAGCAGAGATGAGATCCTGTGTTCTCCAAACCGGACCCCCTCCGCCCCCTGACTGCGCCTAGAAATTCTGTCCATAAAAGTGATGAACAGAACCGGTGACAAAGGGCAGCCCTGAGGAGTCCCACACGCACTGGGAACAGGTCTGACTTACTGCCGGCAATGCGAACACAGCTCCCCCTCTGGTCATACAGGGACCGGACAGCCCTGAGCAAAGGGCCCCGGACCCCGTACTCCTGTTACTCCTGCAGCACCCCCCAAGGGCACCCGTGGACACGGTCGAAAGCCTTCTCCAGATCGCTAAAATATAGACACACCAAACATTTACAGAGTGGAAATTTGGATTTTGGACTAAATTAGCTGAAACGTTCATATTTTTTCCCGTTTTTTTCATTTAGATCTGTGTTTAAAGTGTGATAAATGAGGACTCAGAACCTTGTGTGGTTCTGTCAGACTCTTGACAGTTTGTTGTGTGTAGGAGCCACTTAAGGCCTGATCTTTATGTCTCTGTGGGAGGAGCTTGTCCCAGAGAATCTGGACGAAGTGGATTCAATGGGAGAAGGAAGACCGGAACGTCTGTGGTTTCCAGGTCCAAGTTTGATGTTGACAGAGCAAACTGACGGCGTGTTTAACTGTGTTTCCAGGTAAATACAGGACTCAGCTCTGGGACAACAGTCGAGCTCCTTCTTGCCCGCCAGCCAGGCTGGGGATGGCACGTGGAGATAAAGGACCCGGACACCAAGGTACGGCAGCGTGTCGGATGCCCTTCCTTCTGTAGTTCTAGAGTTTATGCAGACGACGTCGCGACATTCAGTATTTTGAGCAGCGAGTCAATGGTATAGTAATAAAAATGTTCTGCTCACATTTCTCTGCTTAAATAACACAGTTTCTGAGTCCAAGTGTTGAGCTGAAGTTTCCTTTATCTCCCCTGACGTTAGCAAACGAGCTAAAGCTAAACTGCACAATCACAAACAACAGAAACTGACTGCACTTTAACCCTAGACTGTTTTTAAAGTAATTTGAGCCAAACAAAAGCTACAAACACAAACACGAATGTGTGAGTAGATGTTGTCACATCCAGGGCGCTCGCCACCCCTAGAGTCTGCGGGTCACGGCGCCCCGATTTCGGGAGTCTCTCACCGGTGCCGCCAGGCCCCAGAATGGGGTCGCCAACGCCTCTTGCCCAGAGTGATCCGGGTGCGAGGTCACGAGCACTGGAGTCTCTGACACAATGACTCCTGCGCTTAGCCCGGACTTAGGAGTATGAACTTTGGTTATCATGTTCTCTGTCTGCCGTAGGTGAAGATCCCGTTAGCTTCGAGAGGTTTAGTGTCTTGTCAGATTGTGTGTTAAATGTTCTAACCAAGGCAACTCTGCGTAGTCAATACCTGCGATACTTCTGACATAATCTTGTATCAAAGAGTTGTCTTTCTTTTTGGCTCCAGAGGTGCATCTGACATTCCGGAGTGCGGCGCTGCTAATAAATCCTTCTCTTCAGCGCGCTAGAGCAAGAGCTGTGTATCTCCCGATTCGCGTTAGCCCTGCCTAGAGTGTCTGCAAACAATTGGCTCAGGTCTCTTGTTGATGGAGCAAGCTAATTTTTGGATCGTGTAGCTCTCAGTTCCTCCCATTAGCTGAGGCAACGCTATCCTGAGCAAAGAACCATTATGTTCGTACACGATGTCCCACCTCCGAGTGCAGCTCATAACATATCATGCTCAAGCATCCCTCTACCAAGGTCTCAGACGACGTCCTTGTCCCCACTCGGCCCGACGTCCAGCCTCAGAGCGATGAGATGCAGTAGTTCACTACGTGCCTACAGTAATCTCAGCAACACACTAGGCACAACTCCACCAGTGTCAAGATTGATTTGTAGAAGACGCCATTCTCTTACCAGGTCGTCCTGCTCAATATCATCTGTGACTGATGAGTATGAAGGCACTCAAATAATGCCTCCAGTAATCGCCCAATATTCGCTCTATCATACTCTGCCAGATCTGACTGACGTATCTATAGACTGGAGCAATCCATGTGTGTTTCCCAGCTGAAGCGCACCAGAGGACCCCGACAAAGCCACCTTGCGCTCTTCCTCCTGAATACTCCTGAAATACATCTGCGTTTTACTCACCTAGTCTGCTAATGTGTTAGTAGAGTGTGATCACTTGCCATTTTGAGTTGGAACTACACCCTCCCCTCTGCCCCACTCAGGATCCTTTTTTACCAAGAAATCTCCTGCGGCTTCAGCATGATCCTGATCTTTATCAGACTCTTTTGCGTTCAAAGCAGTACAGTTTATAACATCCACCCACAAGAGGAAAAATCCTTCCTTTTCATAACCAAGAATCCTCACACTTCTCGACGCTTTTACCCTTGGGAGGCCGTCTGCACTTGGAAATTTCTACCCACTGTAGGAGCTAACCACCACCCTAGAGAGCCCTGCCACGCGAGCTTAGAGTCTCAACCTACGCTCCAGTTTACTTCTTGGCTTCCGTGCAGTGTAGCAAGGATGCTCTGGCGTCTATCGCAGCCTAACCCATCTCTGAGATCCGTCTCACTCTCTGTCCGTCTCCTCGACACTTCCTCTATGAGCTCTCCCGACCAATCCCACAGTGTCAATAGATATGACTCTCTAGCAGTTACACCCTCACTACGACATTATCCTTCTTCCAACCCTCAACAGGAGCGCCTTTTTGCCTAAATGTGCTCCCCTTAGGCAGAGCCTATCTCTTCCCTCAGACTCTAGGTCATGGCATATCAAGTCTCTGCTTCCCCCTCTCTGACGTCACAGTGTTCCCTGCGGACGCTTGATCCACCGCTGCACATTTACTCTCGCCACGTATTTCTTCTCTTCTTTTGCAGGACTTCTGCCCGATACTCATAAAGATCCTCACCTCCAGTAGCTGGGCACCTCTCACAACGTCGTAGATTCGCGTGCCAGACCCGTGGAACATATGGTCTTTCCTCGCATTTAGCAGCCTCAATAGCTGCGACATGACGTCAACCGCCTGTTAGTAGGCCACGCGCGTCCCCTTCAAGCTTATACACCTATCTGATCCAGTACGCTGTCACACGTTCTCACTGCCATACGCCCGCTACGAGAGCCATATATCGACCTCGTGACTATCCGTCTCCTAAACCTTAGCTCCAGTTACCTATTACCGCTTCTTTACTTCATCCCATCGAACTCGACATTCCCTCGTTATGGGACTTCCGGTGAATGTGCGCTACCACCCATCAACTCGCTGTCCGAGCTAGGTGGTTGCTTTGCATGGCCGCCCCTGAAGCCGACACGACAACCTCTCACTATCCCTTCCAGCTACCTACAGCTTAACCCGTCAAGCCTCTATCTGCTCATATGTTCGCGATGGCTGAGCCGCGACACACTCGTCTTACGTCACGGACCTACATGTCCCAGCCTTCCCCCGAGGACTACGTGCGAGGCGGCAAAAAGCTCTATCCCGCAGAATATAGACTATCTTGTAGCAGACCCATTGTCTGACATTCAGCTGCACGACACTCTTCTCCACGACCCCATGCCACCTGAGTCTCGCCGACCTCTCTTGAGAAGATGCATTTCCCTGCTCGTGACAAGCCTTCCAGTCTCTGCCAGCCGCATCACCTGTCCACTCCTACGTCCACCTCACCCTAGGTGTTCCCTGCGACTCGTTAAGAGTTGACAGGTTTCCTCCATCGCAGCCTACCACTACCAAGATGACACGACATTCTGAATCCGAACCCGCCAAGGCTGACAGCGATGTAGATAGTGTTCTATACTTGTTGCTTAGCGTGGTATGTTGAACTCGTAGCCTCCTGCTCTGACAGAGCGTGCTCCTATAACTTAGACTGCATGTGCCGAGTGGGTGAAGGTCAGCACGTATGATCGCGCTTATCCTGCTCGTCTCTCAGTCACACAACTACGATCAAGATACGTCACAAGAGACCACTCCTGAACAGAGAATAGGAAATTCTCTGCGCAGTAAAAGACTTAAAATTCTTTTATTTCCAAACCACAACATGTTCGATGCAAGGCGCGTCAGATAACGCACAATGCGCTGTAGTGTGCTTTGGTATTGCCGGCTGCTATAGGACCGGCTTGCGCAGTTGATAATCCTACTATCGATAGGGATGATCTGCAAAGACACTCGGCGAGACAGAACCACACTGGACTCTACCAACCAGAATCATAGCGTGCAATCAAACAACGGTCTCTCTTCGCTCTCACCTGTGACTTATCGAAGTAATCCAAGTATTTCCTGTGCGTTACCACTACATCACCCTTTCTACTCAATTACTAATCTAGAATATCCGAGCGCGTTTCTTTAGTTAAATTGTATATGCTAGTAGATGTAGGAGGAGTATGGAATAGCTATAGTGGCATACCTATTACCGCTCATTCTATGACTTCTCATCTTCTGCTATTTCACTTGAGTTAAATCACATAAACTGTTTCTATCCCTTCTTTAAGCTGCTACAGACGAGAACATGATGTCTGACTAAGAAAATCCGAGATATAGCAATTTATCTTGTCCTTCCAACGATTTGAGTACGCATTGTAGCCTATGAGTTATTCTTGATACACATTAATATGAAGTTACCATGTACACGCAGAAAGTCAAGCATGGTAAACGTAGACTCAGCTCCATTCTAGTCATAGCACATAACATGAGTGGTGTGCGCTTTTTTTTTCTCTTTATCGCTCAATGTATTTATGTATCCATCTATATTGACTACTTATCATCTCTTATTCTTTAACCACTCATCTAAACTATCTAATATCCTTCTTCTGGTTATTCTTTTCTCGTGTTTCAGACCTGTGTCGAGGAACGTGCTCAAAGTTGTGACGAGACTCTCCTCACACCGCCGTCAAGAGTAGTGCGCAGATCCTACCTTCCTCGCCTGCCCACCGCGGCCCGCATCAAGAAAGTGCCATACACAACAACCGCAAAGAGTTCTGCGCGTTTCTCCTCCCGCCAAGTCTCCCCCCACTGCATAAGTTCCGTAGCGGCCGCTTCTAGTCTCCGTCACAACAGAGTCAATCCGCCTCACTTCGACCCGAGAAGTTAACCCGTCGCAAGAAAGGTTGCCACCCGTGCTTTCTCTCCTCTTAAACTGCCCGCCGCGCCAAATTTTACCAGTGCGAACGTTTGTCAATCTCTCCCGCCTGCTGCGCGCACATAGAGAGCAACGGGAATACATCCAACCCTACTATGAGGCTTAAGAAAGCCACTAACATTACAAATGTCACATGAGATACTTCCACACAAGATACATCTGACGGATTTTCAAGCAAGCTATTATAAGGATCAAATAGCTAACCGGTACTCTTCCACAACAGAGTCCGCGCACTGATCTCTTTAGAGAAGCACGTGGTGCAAGGCCAAACAGCGTCGTGCCCCATTTAGTACAAACAAACATGCACCTTTCAGCCGCACACATGCAAGTTCTCCCCCCACGCAAAAGATCTTCGACGTTTTATGTCTTGGTCTCTTCCGCTGCGACATTTCCAAGCCGTTAGACACAGATGCGTCACAGATTCGATCTTCACATATCTAATAACTTTTTACATGAATTTTTTCCCAGTCACACTAGCGTGCACGCCTTGGAGTACACAGGCAAAGCCACATCCTACAACCTGCAGTAGACTCTGTCGTTCTCAGAGCTACTTGATACCTGGAGGAGGAGTCAGTAACCATTATATATGCACTGTTCACCCGAACCTGGACTCAGGTACCGTATCTTTCTGACAACCTGCTAGGTACACCACAAGAGAGCTACGAATGAACCATCTGGACCAGGGATTGACGAAGATGAAAATGATCATATCGCACTTCAGAGCTGCACCAACAAAGTATTGAATTGATATTGCAAAGCACAAGATTCCTTCTGACAGAAACGTAGGAAACAGGAGATCTTTTCAGCTAAAATGCGTTTTATTTGGAACTAAAACACAAGACAATGAACATGAAATTGTCAAAGTGTCGAAATAATCGAGATCTCCCAAACTTTCCAATCCATCCCATTCATGTCCGATATTGTGCAGCCCGACCCACATTCGTGTTAACTCACACGTGTTCATCAGACCTGGTCCATCACAAACGCGTGTGCGGTGTGTCAGAATCCCCGCCCTCCCGCCCTCCACAAAGTCTGACTGAACCCTAATAAAGGAGCGTTCAGCCTGTTGAGCTCGTGGTTCAAACCCGGCCAACTCCAGAACATCTGCCACGAGAACGTTTGAGCAGCGACGCGCTTCGTTTTACACTTTGTACAAAACGTCACGGCCAAAACCCGAATCCACAGCAGTGACCAGAAACAACCTGCCCGGATCTACAGCGCGCCCTCCGTGACCAGAAACAACTGCCCGGTGTCTACAGCGTGACCAGAAACAACTGCCCGGTCATACAAGTAATACGATTGACCAGAAACAACTGCCCGGGTCTACGCGGTGACCAAACAACTTGCCCGAGGTCTACAGCGTGACCAGAAACAACGTGCGCGCGTGGGGGGTGTACAGCGTGACCAGAAACAACTGCCCGGGTCTACAGCGTGACCAGAAACAACTGCCCGGATCTACAGCGTGACCAGAAACAACTGCCCGGGTCTACAGCGTGACCAGAAACAACTGCCCGGATCTACAGCGTGACCAGAAACAAACCGAGATGAACATTCTGAATTTCCCTCGCGTAGATCTTCAGTTTTTGTTCACGCTTTCAAAACGGTTCGCTAAACCGAGTTACGACTGTAGTTTATTGAAGTTAAGTCACTCGTCGGCCTTCGGTAAATCTAGACAAATCTACGATGGAAGATTTCAGCCCTAAAGCAAATGATTCAAAGTCTAGTTCTGTACAAATCCTCAAAAGAGCACGTAAGATTTACACTGCAGTTTAGGGATGTCACGATTTCATTTGACAAGAACGTTACAATGGGATTCGAGCACGAGTAGTTCTTGTCCCTGATCAGACTTTAAGAATCCTTTGTGAGTTGGAGCACGTTACAAAGACGTTCTGGAATCACAAACTGTCGTGGGGGGCGTTTGCTCGTGTCGGAACAAACGCGGTCGTTTACAGGGGGAAAAGGACTGAGAAACGACGACCAGAACTCCGAACCTGAGGTCAAAGAAAGGCCCAGGAGGCGGGACAATCCCTGAAGGCCCAGGAGGCGGGACAATCCCTGAAGGCCCAGGAGGCGGGACAATCCCTGAAGGCCCAGGAGGCGGGACAATCCCTGAAGGCCCAGGAGGCGGGACAATCCCTGAAGGCCTAGGAGAGGGACGCGGGGGACGGAACAGTGACCCCTCGATCAGACGGCTTCAGGTGCAGCTGAGGCCGTGGGTGGAGTGAGGATGGCGAACCATCTGCAAGAGCCTGAACCAGCAGCACGACCTTCTGTGATGAAGAGATGAGGCTCCTTCGAAGAGTGATGGACATGTCATGTCCTTCAACACTCCAGGGGGTCTTCAGGAGGAGGCGCATTCAAGACCCTGCAGTCCTGGCCTCAGCTGCGACTCACTTGGACTTGCTCAGGAGTGTATGTGGGCACAGGCCCTCGGTGAAGGTTCAAGTCACCATCTGAGCTCTCTTGAGCAGCATTTGGACCTGATGGAGCATCGTTTTTGAGGCACGTTATGTCCAAGTCTGCCTCTGCCTTTGAGGAACAAAGGACAGGCCCTTATGCCCACCTGTGAGACCCCTGTGTCGGGCCGTTATGCCCAACTGTGAGACCCCTGTCCCCCTTTGGCCCGGTTTCTAAACATGCCAGAAGCGGAAAGTTCTTGTTCTCAGTCTTCATGAGCAGATACTTCTCCATGGAGACGATCTCAAGATCAATGACAGGTTCAAATGTCCACCTGAGAAAGCCTTGGTCACTTCTGGGGACAAGTGGCTCGCCTACATTGAGCTCCACAGCCGCTGAAGAACGTCACTCCTTTAGTTCCGGCACATGGAGAACACCTTTGAGACACGAATTAGCGGCGGTGGTTGGACCATCTCAAGTGAAGTCTTTTATGAGTCCAGACCTTCTGCATTTCAGCAGAATGTGGGAGGAGAAGTCCAATCCTGGTCTTCGTTGGTCTTCGTCTGGTCTTCGTCTCGTCTTCGTCTTGGTCTTCGTCTGGTCTTCGTCTGTCTTCGTCTGGTTTCGTCTGGTTCGTCTGGTCTTCGTCTGGTCTTCGTTGCTCTGGTCTCGTCTGGTCTTCGTCTGGCTCTCTTGCAGTGAGGCAGGAGTCAAACCACTCCAGAGTTAATGGACAAACATTGTTTGTAATGTTGGAAAGAATCGTGTAAAACAATCCGAGCCGTGCGTTAATAATGTAAAGAAAGACATTTTGATCTAAATATTATCGCTTTTGAACGGGCAAACCCTCGAGTCATTGTTTGCCTGAAAACCAACACTTATTTAAAATGTTAATGATGGGGATAATTAATGGGGATAAATAATCCAATCATTTTAAAATGACTGTTAAAATGTTTGTCCAAATGTCTTTTTGGTTCCGTTTCTTTTGTTATTGTTGAAATGAAATATTGAATGTACAATAAATATAGTTTCAAATGATAATGACAGTTGTTCATTTTTTTTCAAAACGATCATAAAAATATAAATGGTGACACCCCTAAAGAGCTGAACCCTCAGTACTTATGTTTAGTTATAGTTTCTGTTAACCTTTTAGTTTTTGTTGTATTTTTAAGTTTCTGTTGTTCGTTGTGTCGTTGTGTTGCCGTGTCTTTGTGTTCTCGTGTCTGTTGTGTTCGTCGTGTCTGTTGTGTTCAGCGTGTCTGTTGTTGTATCATCGTGTCTGTTGTGTCATCGTGGTCTGTTGTGTCCGTCGTGTCTGTTGTGTTCGTCGTGTGTCTGTTGTGTCATCGTGGTCTGTTGTGTTTCAGTCGTGTCTGTTGTGTCATCGTGTCTGTTGTGTCATCGTGTCTGTTGTGTTCGCCGTGTCTGTGTGTCGTCGTGTCTGTTGTGTTCATCGTGCTGTTGTGTCATCGTGTCTGTGTTGTCCGTCGTGTCTTTGTGTTCGTCGTGTCTTTGTTCGGGTCTGGGTCATCGTGTCTGTTGTGTCATCGTGTCTGTTGTGTCATCGTGTCTGTTGTGTCATCGTGTCTGTTGTGTCATCGTGTCTGTTGTGTCGCGTGCAGTGTCAGTGGTCGGACACCGTCAGGTGATGTTGTCATCTTCCGAGCTGCTTCTTCACACAGAACTTTTGGAGGTTTCTCTGGACTCGGCGTCGGAGTGTTGGCGGCGCTGTTCGGATAATCTCGGTTTCCAAAGATGACGCTCCCGACGCGAACGTTTGTGGAGCCAACTTCAATCTGAGAAAAGATTATAATACACACATGACTATAAACATGGGTAAATAACCCCCCCCCCCGACCATCCCGAGTACAGAACACAGGCGTGCAGTACACAAGAGTGTCACACGGAAACATGTTCTAAAGGGGAGTTCACACTGCGGCGTCCGCTCTAGGTTCAGGGCGTTTTTGAGTTTGTCGCGGCGCGTTTTGGCCGTTGAAGCGTCGGTCGACGCAGAAGTTGAAAAAGCTGAACTTTTTGCAGCCGACGCGGCGCAGCAACCAATCAGAGCTCACGCTCCAGTGACGTACTACGCATCTCATTACCAGAGAGGACCAAGACAAACCCTGAAGATCATCCAGACGCAGCTCGTGGAAGCATCTGGACCAGACAGCCCCCGGGCCGCCCAAAGCCACTCTCTGAACCTGGTCTGCCATCGCAAGGGAACGGCCACGCCGGGAACACAACCGTCTTGTTCAGCCCAGTGGGACGCCTGTACGTGTGCCAGCAGATGTTTCGGACGCCGCGGTCTGAACTCGGCCCACAGCTCGGACCCTGAAGACCTCGTCACATTTACTCACGGCGTGTTCAAAGTCTGTGGACATGCCCATGCTGAGCTCCACCTCGTCCACAGAAGCTTCAGACTCTCACACAGCTCCTGCCTCCGACTCAGCAGCATCTGGAACACACACACAGTCAGATGCCCTCCCATCCTGCTGCGTGTCAGATGGATCAAGTCGGGGTTTGGTCCCATCCGGTCAGTCTCACCTGGAAGTCGGGGTTTGGTCCCAGGTCCAGGTCGTGTCTCACCTGGAAGTCGGGGTTTGGTCCCAGGCCCAGGTCGTGTCTCACCTGGAAGTCGGGGTTTGGTCCCAGGCCCAGGTCGTGTCTCACCTGGAAGTCGGGGTTTGGTCCCAGGCCCAGGTCGTAGCCGTAGCGACCGATGGTCATGAGTCCGGTGAAGTGAAGCGCGCTGCAGCGAGACACGATGTGTTTGACCGTGGGCACCGTTTCCTCCGGAGGAAGCCCGTGTTTACCTTCACACAAACACAGCCAGCGTTGGGTCACTTAACGCTAACGCTAACACGTTACGTTACTGCTCCTTAGTCAAAACAGAAGCCTGTTAGATCCTTCATAAAATACTGAACTCTCTAAAGACCCTCAGGAGGGCCAGGTTTGGCCCGCGGGCCCCACTTTGGGCACCCCTGCTCTAGCCTGACTCCTACTGGCTGGTCTGTGCTGCAGCAGCTGCTTCGGTGGCTCCAGGCCTCAGCAGTGAAGACTCGAGTGACTTTTACGTTGAACAATAAGTGACTGGATAAATGATGGACTCGGTTGATCTGAGGCTTTGGTCGTTCACGATCTGTGAGAATTACGTTTTTATTCAAAAGTCTGATATTTTCAATGTCTTTAGCTTTGATACTTTTACTTCAGACCCAAAACAGGAGAACTTCTTCCACCACTGGTAAAGTACATACGAATGGTCATTTCCCTTTAGCCTGTGCAGTGAATGTTCCAGAGTGCCCCTTTAGCCTCCCCGCCCTGTCTCCTCACTCTGCTCTCCGCTGGTGTTGATTTGGACCATGATCTGGAGCTTCTGGGCGTTTCCTCCTCTGATTCTCTCCCACGAACTGTTCACTTTGTCAGCCAACTTCACCGAGTCCACCGTCTCCACCAGGAACAGGTTCGGCACGCCTGAAACACATGGCTGCTCTTTACGGTGGTCCAACATCAAGAATTCAAATCAATGGTCACCCGACAGACCCACTGACTCTGGAGAGAGGGGTGCCACAGGGCTGTGTTTGGTCCCCCCTCCTCTTTGCTTTGTACATGGGACCATTGGCCCAATTTATGAGACACTCAAAAACACGGTGTTAAAGTCGATGGGACGGAACATAAAGCGGCCTGCTGCAGATGATGTTTTATTATATTTGACCAAACCAGAAGTTTCCATACCCAATGTGACGCATTTTATTCTAAAAAAAGCCTGAGTGTCTGGATACAAATTAAATGTACAAAACAATGAAATTCTCTTACTTTGATCTTTAGAAAATGTTTGAAATGAAATTGAATTCTCTTTTCTCCACTCTAAAGAAAGATGGGTTTGGGAAAAATGGACTCATTTAAGTCTAAATCGTTTGAGACTCTAAAAACATTTTACCCAGATTCCTCTCTCTGTTCCAGACTCTGAGTGGAACAAAACTCTAGATTTGTGTGACGAGGAAAGAAACCTCGAATCTGATTTGAAACTCTACAATTCTCAAAAGAGAAAGGAGGCGGGGCTTTATTTCAGCTCCAATCAGAGCGTTGCTGGTGTGACCCAGAACATGAAGCTCAATGGAAACATCCTGAGAGTAATGTTGTGCCGGGGGTTCCTGTGCAGGCCTTACTGGCACATGACAGACGCTTGGGTCATGCAGGAGGAAGTGAAGAATCCCTGGGTCAAACCTGTGCTTACGACATGGAAGGAGCCTGATCACACATACAACTAAACAAAGAGGTTCAGGTCTTAAACTGGTTTATGACCAAGGTTTTGGACCACAAAGAACTGACTGAGACTCAAGGTCTGGACTACAAAACAGTTCGTTCGTTGCAGCCGTAGTTATAAAGGCGTGATAAAAGAAACGTCACGTCAGTATATTTTCAAAGGTTTACTCACCTAAAAGCTTGTTGACATTATTTTTCTGCAGATGTCCGATAAAGTGCCATTTGATGTCCGGACAGGATTCTAAAATCTGAAAAAAATAAATAAAGAAATGCGCTGATGTCAAAACACGACTAAGTAAAGGTGATTTCAAACATTAGAAACTCACAAGAGGATCTGACGCTTTGTCCACAAGTTCATTTACCTGGAATGAGAGAAAAATAAGGGTTATTTGACTATTTGTTGTGTTGAATTCCAGATTTAAAGTAAAGTCTAATGTGTGAGAAGGATTGTACTGTAAACATCCCAGGAGCTGTAGACAATCATGAACCAAAACACACACAATTACAGTGTTCTTCATGTCCAGTGTTTATGTACTTAATGTTATGTACGTTAAGAACAAATCAGCATTAAACTTGTGATTTGAACCCCGTTGATGGGCTTTAGTTGGAGACCCTTCCACACCTTTAACTCTCCGGTCTGTTACTCACGTAGTTCTCGCCAAAGTTGCGCTGTCCGTGTCGATAAGCTTCCACACCATTTCTGGAGGTTTGGTTTTACTGACGGCGACGAGACGCGGCGCACCGACGGCAGCGTTCTGAGGAGAAGAGAGGGTCCTTCATCAGCAAAACGTGGTCCTTCCATTCAGAGCCCGCCTGCAGTCGCCCGGCTGCGCAGTCGCCCGCCTGCAGTCGCCCGCCTGCAGTCGCCGCCTGCAGTCGCCCGCCGCGGATTTTGTTTGTCGAAATTTGAGGCAAATAATGAATTTAATCCTTCTTGGAATAAGACAACATGACAAAATATAATTATATATTATACATAACACATATACATACACACACATATATAATATATATATACATACACACATACACACACATACATATATATATATACATACATATATACATATATATACATATACATATATATACACATATATATCATATATACTTATTACATACATATATACACATATTACACATGATAATGTATATATATACATACATATATATATACATACATACATATATACATACACACATATATATATACATACATACATATATACATACACACATATATATATATACATACATATATATACATACATATATATACATACACACATATATATATATACATACACACACACACATATATACATATGTATGTGTATATATATATACACACACATATATACATGTGTATGTATATATATATATACACATACATACATACACACACACACACACATATATATATATATACATTATATATGTATATATATACATACACACACACAAACATATACATATATGTGTGTGTATATATATATATATATATGTGTGTGTGTGTGTGTATATATATATATATATCATCCAGAAAGTTAGATTTCATAAAGCCGGTGGTCGCAGACCACTGGAGTTGTTTGGTCTCATAATAATCTTGAATAATCGTGAAATCGTGACTTCTTACTTCTGATCAGTGTAAATCACAGGCCAAAACTAGAGTCACACATTTATTGTCCCCAAAGGTTCAGCGTCACTTTGAGCTCATTTAAAGCTCATTTAAAGCTCATTTCAAGCGTGTAAATGTCACAAATAAAAGGTGTAAGTGCAGCCGCGCTCCGGAGCCGTGCAGCCGCTTCCCCGGGCAAAGGTTGAAGTGTTCCGGGGCTTATGTAACGCCTCGTGCCGCCGGAGCTGCTTCTGGATCAGCGGTGCGCGGTTCTGTCGCTGCCCGGGCCGCACTCACCTTCAGCCGGCGTGCTGCTGCCTGTTTCACCCGCTCGGACACGGACTGGAGCGCCTTTCCAACCTCCTCCGACATTGTCACGGCTTTCCACATAACGTCTGACGTCAGCACACGCGACAAACGACGTAAAAGCGACGCGCGCAGTGACGACAATGCGCTTTCAAAGTAAAAGGCTTTGACAGACTTCGACAATAAGAGCACAAAGAGAGAAAAACAACTCTTTATATTATTGAGTCCGGATAGTAACCGCTATAAGACACCAAAGAAAGAATAAAGTCTGAAGAATAAAGTCTAAGACGCACAACTCCAGTAGGTGGCGGTAAAGGCACCTTTTCAGTTGGCTGCCAACTCCAACAGTCCCACCACCACAACAACAACAACAACGAGTCTGGAAGTAGAATCACACGTTACAATACTTACCGATTAATGATGAGTCATGACTACAGACGACTGTAAATAATAAACTATAAATACCACACTTCATTCTGAAATATTCTCTCTAGGCTCTAGACCAATGGCAGACAAATATGAACAGTTGCATACATATGTACGTCATAACTATTTAATAAACATAATACATTAATTACAGGTGTTTTATACTGCGAGCGGCCTCATCCCTCCACAGATCTAACCCGTAACTCGGGCCGATGGTGCCTGCTCATGTTTAATGCCATACTGTGGAACATTCCAGGCAAAAAACCCTGATGGGCCCTCCACTAGAAAAGTGACAGAGTGCAGCTTTAACGTCAGTAAATGTTTTTCTCTCGTCTGAAACACGTTTGTGACTCGTGTGTTCAACAGACCGAAGCCCCCCCGGACCCTCGCTCCAGTTTGTCTGAACAAACTACAGATCAATACTTTAAATATTGTCGAGAAGCTTCACTTTCCATGACAAAGTCTCAATGTGCAACAGAAAGTCGTTTGTCACTGAAATATTCAAACGCAGCTTTATTTAAATCGCTTCGTTTGCACAAAATACTTCTCTACGCGATTCTTTTTTAAACTTTGTTTTTGAAGGTTTCAGATGAAATCTAAAACTGGAGCGACAGAAACGAGACGAGCTCGTCGTCCAAACCCAGAACAAACTTCACAAAAACACGTTTTATAAAGAAAAGATTTATTCAAGAAAAACACAATTCAAATGTACAAAACAGAGATGTTTGGGTCAGACTCGCTCCAGAGCTTCCACCATGATGATGCTGTTCCCTCGGATCACCTGAGGACATGAACACATGAACACACTGAGATAAAGTACTCACTGAACACATGAACACACTGAGATAAAGTACTCACTGGACACATGAACACTGCAGTGAACACATGAACACACTGAGATAAAGTACTTACTGAACACATGAACACACTGAGATAAAGTACTACTCCACTGGACACATGAACACTGCAGTGAACACATGACACACTGAGATAAAGTACTCACGTGGACACATGAACACTGCAGTGAACACATGAACACACTGAGATAAAAAGTACTCACTGGACACATGAACACACTGAGATAAAGACTTACTGAACACATGAACCACTGCAGGAACACATGAACACACTGAGATAAAGTACTCACTGGACACATGAACACTGCATGTGAACACATGAAACACACTGAGCATAAAGTACTTACTGAACACATGAACACACTGAGAATAAAGTACTCACTGGACACATGAACACTGCAGTGAACACATGAACACATGAGATAAAGTACTCACTGGACACATGAACACTGCGTGAACACCATGAACACACTGAGATAAAGTACTCACTGGACACATGAACACTGCAGTGAACACATGAACACACTGAGATAAAGTACTCACTGAACACATGAACACTGCAGTGAACACATGAACACACTGAGATAAAGTACTCACTGGACACATGAACACTGCAGTGAACACACTGAGATAAAGTACTTACTGAACACATGAACACACTGAGATAAAGTACTCACTGAACACATGAACACTGCAGTGAAAACATGAACACAGATATAAAGTACTTAATGAACACATGAACACTGCAGTGAACACATAAACACACTTATATAAAGTACTTAGTGAACGCATAAACACATTGCAGTGAACACATGAACACACTAAAATAAAGTTCTTTAGTGAGCACATGAAAACAAAGTACTTTAGTGAACACATGAACAAAGTACTTTAGTGAACACATGAACAAAGTACTTTAGTGAACACATGAACACACTAATATAAAGTACTTTAGTGAACACATTAAAAACCCGTCATTAAAAATCTTCGATCAATATTAGTTTATTAGTTCCCAATGAAGACAATTCTGATTCATCTCTAATGAATACATCGCATCTGTAAATGACACGTTCTGGAGCCTAAGAGAGTCAGATGCCCTCCCGTCTGTAGATAAAGTGTAGATGTGGTCAAGTGTTTGACTTCAAATCAAAGTATGAACTTGTGTTTTGTTTTAGACTGAATGAATGAACTGAGATGATCCTGGATCTGCTGAGGATGGGGCGGGTCCTGCCACGCCCTGAAACAGCCTCAGGTGGTTTACATCTGTGACTCCATGAAACTGACAAACCCCGCCCCCCGTACTGACCACCATCCCGATGCTGTTCTGTTGTCCTCCTGGTCCCATCTCCACAGAGTCGTCCACCACCAGGTTCATGAAGGGGTCGAAGCCGCGCAGGATGCCCTGGACGTGTCGGCCGCCGTTCAGCTTCACTGGGACGAAACGCACGTGTTATGGATACATGCCACGCCCCCTTGTGTTTCACGTCGTCATATCACAGGACGTGCATGATGAGGAACATCTCATGTTCTGAAGCTGTCACGGCCTCGTCCCGTTCGCTGGTGCGACTGGTTTCTTTACCATCGACGTCCTGGTTTGGTATAAACGTGTGCGTTTCCTGTTTTGACTTCGCTCGCGAGTCGCACGATTGGACGACACAAACGCCCCAAAAACAGACTTTATAAAAGGTGAAACTGACTTCCACCACAGGACGGCGTTCTGACGTGGCGGGTTCTTTGGACGTTCTAAAAAATACATTAATAAATAAATAAAAAAGATCGAAATCGCTTAAAACTAAATGTTTCAAATGTCAACAGTCACATCAAAAGAGAACGAATGATCGCGGCACAACACGTTTTAATGTGGCAGTTTTGTATTGTTTCTGAACCTTGATGAGGCGTAACCGTAGCAACACGAAACCTGAACATTTAAGACGAAACAGAATCCACATTAAAAATTCTCACTCGCTGCAAAGTCCGATTTTTGGAAACACATAAAGACATAAATAAAGCCTTTTCCAAATGTCAGAGAGAATCACTCGTTCATTCAAACCGGTCATAATAAAAGGGTCGATAATTCGACTCAAAAACTGGTCCAGAAACATTGTTCCTGACGTTTTGTGAAACGCTGAGTTCATGTGTTCATTAGCACGGGACCATGTGATTAGAACGGTACGTGATCTCATTAGTGTGACCATGCTGTCCACTCCTCCTGCTGGTCAGCCTCGGTAAAGCTCTGAGTGAGGGACTAGGGCCGCATTTTGAAACACACCGAGCCTTAGATGTCGTTTAGAGGCGGCGCCACATGCGGAATTATTCATGTTACGTCCTATAACGTCAATATATTTACGTTGAGCGCGGAATCTTCCCGGTTTTACATCATTATTAATACTTTTGGTTGTTTGGGCCCAAAGGAAGCCTGGGGGCCACATTTAGCCCCCGGGCCACAGTTGGGACGCCGCAGTTTTAAAGCAGAGGACTTTAGTGCCTCGAGGTGAGTTTAAAGTCGTGTTTGTTTGTTTTACTCACGCGAAAGTTTCTTGTCCATGAACCTGAAACAGAAAACAAACGTTAGCTCGTGAGTGAATGAGAGGCTAATGCTAACAGCGGCTCAAAGCGCGTGACTTTGATTCACGCACAAACATTCAAACATTCACACATTCACGTGTTCACACTCACTTCTTCAGCTCCGGGGGGTGCGCCTTACTCATGATGTCCTCGTTTAGAGACTCAAACCGACACAAACGCGAACAAAACGGATTCACAAAGTCGCGGAAGGAAAACGTGCGGCGGAGACGGAAGTGACGTAAAGACGGAGGTGACGGGAAGTGTCGCCCTCTGTCTGCAGAGAGGGGAAGTGTCGCCCACTGTCTGCGGAGAGGGGAAGTGTCGCCCCCTGTCTGCGAAGAGGGGAAGTGTCGCCCTCTGTCTGCGGAGAGGGGAAGTGTCGCCCCCTGTCTGCGGAGAGGGGAAGTGTCGCCCCCTGTCTGCGGAGAGGGGAAGTGTCGCCCCCTGTCTGCGGAGAGGGGAAGTGTCGCCCCCTGTCTGCGGAGAGGGAGTGTTCATCTAATCCACTTCACTTTCTCCAAGTGTAAAACTGTATCATGTTAATGTGTTAAACTGATGTAATAACACATTTATTACAGTTAGATTCAGCTTGTGTGTAATAAACTGAATGTGTTGTTGCAAAAGTCTTCTTTATAATGATATGTGATTTGATATGTGTATGATGCGGATGTGAAGATATGACAGGGTGAAAACTGTTTTCTTCTGGCCCAGGACCATAAACTCGTTATAAATAAGCTTTAATGATACTTCTGTTCATTAGACTTTATTGGCGCTCCTGTCGGCTTCACAAACTGAAAGCTTCGTTTTAATGTTTTACTTCATGTTTTCACGTTCTGAAGTCAGATTTGTTTAGTTCCAACTTCCCCCCCGACAGTGACGGACACAGATTATCTTGAACCGACATTTGTCTCGCTGTCGTTTCCGATAATCGATATTTAGATTTCAAGACTCACAGATTTGTGTCGAATAACATTTAATCTGGGACACAAAACGTTTGTAGCTTCATTCAGTGGTTCTCGACCTTTTAAAGAGACATTTTCTCCCAGTGAACTCTAGAGGAAACCAAACATCTGTATATATGAGAAGCTACGCTCTTAAGGAAAGAGAACTGCTCATAAGACGTGAGAACAGGCCCAGACACACACTCGAGTTTGGAGTTGTTTTCTGAGAACCTGGAGTTAGTTCAGACTCTGCGGACCATTTCTGATCATCTCACTCCAGATCTGCGTTTGTGGGCCTCAGACTGCTGCCATGGACACAGTGAATGGATACCTCTGGGGCATTCTTCTGGCTGCAGTAAAAAGCATTCGGACCAAATTCGAAAACGGACAAATCTGTCAGACTTTGGACCAAATGAGACAAATTTCCCGGACTGCAAACTCCTTCCTCCGTTTGCATGTTCTCTCCGTGCCAAACCTTGGCGATAACGACAATAACCGCCATGGTGTGAATGGCCCGACTTCAGACGCCGTAATCTGATTTCCGAACGGCTAAACACCGTAATCTGATTTCCGTACGGCTAAACACCGTAATCTGATTTCCGAACACCGTAATCTGATTTCCGGACTTGAAGCAGCAGTTGAACTTTGGGCCATAAAGTGTGACGAATATAAACATTTTGCACATTTAGAGTGAAAGATGACGCTCTACAAACGTGTTCATTTCCACAGTCGGAGGACACAAACCGGGGCGCGAGCGTCGAACCTTCTGCACAAAACCACTCGTGAACAACTTCAATTTGACTTTTAATACAACAAATGTAAAAAAAATCCAGAAAAGTGAAGCTTCAGAACATCGAATCGAACAAATCCTCCTCACGATTCAAAGCTCCGAACGCCGTCGCGCGTTGGTCGTTTTCCTGTCGAAGTCTGTGAGGTTCAAAGTGTCAAATGGAAAGAGCAGAAACACGAGCGTGAATCCTCGTTTGGGAAGTCTGAGTTCAAGCGACTTCAATCCACTCATTTTGCAGCTCGTTTATCGTCCCGAACGTGACGAGAATCAGAGCGTTTGTGTAACAGAAACATCACCTTTAGTTCCATTCAAAGTCGTTCTCCGGCGACGCCTTGAATCCCATAAAAACATTTGATTTAGAACCACAAAAGTGTCAAATTGATCCGATTGGTTCTCAGGCCGAGCTGCGACGAACCACTTTAAACTTCACGTTGTGTAACGACGTTTGGACTGAAACACGACTGAAGAGAAAAGAGCTTTTAGAAACAGTGACATCATTCAATCAAAATGACAGCAGCCATTTCAGATTTCGGTGAATGTCACACCTCACTCGTGATCAATCTTGAGGTTTTCAGTCACTAAATTTAAGCCTTCGTTCGGTTTAAAACAAACGGTTCAAATCGATCGTTGCAGCTCGGTTCGTTGGACGTTATTTCTGGAGCTGTCAAAAGTCCAAATAAAGACATGATTTTGTGGAAAACGACGCTCGATTCTTTAAAAGAACCGATCATTAGTTTCCGTCGCTCGAGCTGCGACTCGAACTGAAGGTCGTTTAGAGCTCTCATTTTCACACGTTCATCACCAGATCCACATCACGCGCTTAACTCAGTTTTATGACTCATTTTAGAACCTAAATTCAAAACTGTTCCATTCTGACGTTTCTTTATTGTAGTTCATATTTTTCATCATTTCAAAAAGTGTTGAATTTACGTGTTTTTAAGTGAAACAGATCTGACTTTGACCTGATCCAACGACGCCTCCGAAGAGCCACTCATCGTTCAGCCTCGGCGCGGGCTCCGCCTCTCAAGCGTCCGGCGCCGCCTCCTCGTCGACCCTGGCCTTCAGGTGGCCCTGGCAGTGCGACAGGAACAGGTCGAGCGTGGTGAAGCCGCGCTGGCAGAGCGCGCAGTGGTACAGCCGCATGCGCTTGGCGCCGGCCCAGTTCGCAGAGTCCATGTCGCACGAGCAGACGCCGCACTTGCCCCGCGTCGCCGCCGTCTGGTGCAGCTCCGAGTGCGCCGCCAGGTCGGCGAGCTGGGAGAAGACCTCGGGACACGACGGGCACGGGAACTCCGCCTCCTCCTCGTTTTCCTCTTCTTTCCTCGGCACGTTTTGCGGTCTGAACGTCGTGGTGAATTTGGGCGTTTTGTGCAGCTTCAGCGCGACTTTTTTGTCTAAAGAACCGTCTTTTGTCCAAACGCTTTTCCGAATCGTGATTTTAATCGGAGCCACTTTCTTTTCCGTCACTGGCTTTTCTAACCCGCCGTCGCCCGTCGCGTTTTCGGCGGCGCTTTTACCGTTGATTCTTGCCGGCGTGGGATGCTTCCGCGAATGCGCCCACAGAGACAGGTGGTGCAGGAAGACGGCGCTGCATCTGGATCTGGCACGTGTAGTTCCTGTTGCTCGGCCTCTTGTGTTTCTTCTTCTTCACGAGCGGCGCCGGCTCCGTCATGAACTGGACGCCGCGGCTGTGCGTCTCTTTGCGGTGGTTGTAGAGTTTTGCCGTGCAGTTGAAAACCATGTCACAGGATCGGCACCTGAACGCGCCCCTCTTGGACTTTCGGGGTTTGAATCCGGGCGCCTTTGGAACCCGTTTCCTTCTTATCGCAGCGTTTCATCCGTTTGTGCCGGTGAAAACGCCGCCTCGTTCTGAAACGTTCTCGAGCAAAACTTGCACACGCTTTCCAGAGCGCACGTGACGAGTTCGTAGACGACGAGGAAGACTCGCCTTCGGAAACGAGCGAGTCGGCGGCGCCGGGGCTGTCGGGGCGGTCCGAGCGCGGAGGGGAGTGCGTAGTGTCGCACCCGGCCTGCTGGTGGTGCAAGAGCGCCTGCTTCTGAGTGAAGCCTTTCCCACACGGAGCGCAGGCGTACGGGTCGGCGTTCCACGACATCCGGGAACGCCGAGGAATCGGTCAGGCTTTCGCCGATGTTTGTCGTAAAGCGACGTGGCGTAAGTGGGGCCGTCGCTCGCTCGACCGGGGAAAAGGTCACAGTTGTGCATTTGTAACGACGATTTGAGCGAGAACTCGTGGCAACAGTGCGGGCATCGGTGAGGTTTGGGCAGCTGGGCGTGTCGAGAGTCCTGGCGGTGCAGCAGGAGGTCAGTGCCGTAGGTGAAGCTCAGGCCGCACTCGCCGCAGATGTGAAGGGCGGCGGCGGCGAGGCAGAGCGCGGCGAGTGTGGCGCCGCCGGCCTGTGGTTCCGGCTCAGGCCCGGCTTGGACTCGGCTGGCGGGCGATGAAAGCTGGCGAGGCGAACAAATCATATGACTCTAAATAGAGATAGTTTCGTGTCATTTGGAAAAGTGGCCAAAAAAAGAGGTGGCTGGTCCGGACTATATTATTTTAAAGTGCTCAGGGCGCTTGAGAAACCTCTATCTGAAGCCTCGGGACGCCTTGCGGCGTCGGGCTCCAGCTCACGTCCATTACGCCCCCGCTGTCGGACTGAAGAGGAAGATAATACAAAACACGCAACACTAGCGTTTATTAGTATAAACCACACACATTTACTAAACAGTCTCCGTGACGATGAGAAATCTAATCGAGAACAAAGAACACCGCCTTTATTCAAACAAAATGTATAAAGGATTAAATCCATTCTAAAATGGTGTTGATAATTAAAAATTTCTAAAGATTTACAATATTCAAATAAAAATCTTCTCTCCAGAAGCTTCAGTTTTTTCTTCCTGAAGTAAACCGGTCATGTGACCAGCACAGACTCAATAGAACTCATGCTGACGAGTCGATGGTGAATACAAAAAACAAGTCTTTTTAATTTGCAGAATAAGAAGGTCATTACTTGTAAAGTTTCATTTCCACATGTATATTGCAAAGCCATCACATCTTTCAGGACCAACGGGGACCGTTCAGAGTTAAACCAAAGCGACAAACTCGGAACCCCGACAAACATTAACAAAGCGCTCGAACCTGAAACAAACATATGGTCACACGATGAAAACAACATTTTGGCTTCACCCTGGAAATTCATCACACACAGTTTTTGTGCGTTTTTAATTGTGTTAAAAACTAGAACCAGCACGAAGTGTTGACCAGTCCTTTGATCAGTTTCCATATTATTAACTCTATTCTGATCGATTCTAAATGTCTTTTCAAGACATTTATTGGTCCTGTATTTTGTGTGTGTATTCTGGGTGTTCCATTTTATGTACTCTGTGATCTTTTTGTGCGTGTATTTTGAGTATTCCCTGTCCATGTTTTCTCAGTGTGCTGTAGTGTGTCCACTCCTTTTCTGTGTATGTAGTGGCTGAGAAGAAAATGCTCTTCTGTATTTGTGCTATCTATGAGACAATACGGTAGCACCTTTCTGTGTACTCTGTGTTTTGTGTGTACTCTGTGTTTCGTGTCCAGGTGTGTCCTCGCGTCATGACGTCACCCGGATCACGCTGCGTGACTCTGACGTCAGGACATTTTGTCATAAACACGCGTGAGTGAATCCCAGCTTCTGCTCGTCACAGTCCGAGTCTGAAAACGAGCTTCAGACTGAAAAACAAAGACATTTTGTTCTTCTCGACTTCCATCAAAATAAAGGTCACATGAGACTTTAGAGTTCAGTTCTGACCTCAAAGTTTTTCAAATGACCCGAGCCACGGCCCGGAGTTCACGGCGGGAAACGAAAAACTCAAACAAACGCATTGTTCAAAACAACTCTTGTGTGAACTCCTGTTGTTGGCTAATGTTAGTTGGCTCGGTGCTAACTATGCTAACTCCTCAGACTTTCCACTGGATTCTGACACAGGTCTTACTAAACTCACCTCGCGCATAAAAGCTTCAGACACCGCGGCTCGGGGGCGGCGTCACAAAGCGGGGGAAAGGCGCGAGACGGTGTCACGGGGGGAAATCCACCTTGTTCCGCGGAGACTCGCGGCGTGAAGCAGGTACTGGTTTGTTGGAAGTGAAGCTGTAAAAGTTTAGGGAGCTTCCTGAATGATTTCACCTATCGCGGGGGATATGACTACTTCCGCTGTGTCTTCTTCATTTCCGGCGGATTAGAGCCCGAGCGGCTCATTGCTGCCCCCTCTGCAGATATCAAGAACTGCACCAGCGCAGCTGAACAGAACTGAAGGAGATTCAGAATGCGGATTCAGAAGCCCACCTCCTCCTGCCACGAGGCCCCCCGGACCGGACCGGCCCGGACCCAAACCCAGACACATGTGACTGAAAGGATTCGATTTGCACTCTTCTCTTTTATGTCTTCATCTGTTTTGTGATTTGAATGCTTTTTTCCTGTCGTGAAGCACTTTGACCCGTGCTCGACCCAAACTGACCTCACGAGTGTAGCACGTGATTAAAACACGTGTGTGTGTGTGTGTGTGTGTGTGTGTGTGTGTGTGTGATTAGATTTCATTTGTCACGTTTGTGTTTTCACAAAGGATCTGGATGTACTCTTCATCATCATCTTCAGTATCTGCAGGTACAACGTGCTCAACTGTTCTGCTCATGGGCCAGAAAATAATGGGCCCCAAAAGGTTTAACTGCTCCAATCAATAATAAACCTCATGAATAATCCTTTTCTGATCCCGTTATAAGAAAAAGACACGACAAACAAATGAGATTAGTTTATTTGTAATAAACTGACTTTTGGACAAAAACAGCGTCTGGACTTTAGCTTCACAGAAAGATCTCAGCGTTTGGCTCAAAACTAAAACACTTTCAGTTACAATCGTCACGTGAACAAGAAAAACTGTTTAAGGCTCAGTTACATTCATCTAAAATGAACAGCGTTTTAATCAGAAAAACAAAGTCCATTTCTATTGTCAAACTAAAGTCTAAGATGATTTCATCCTTCAATGGAAACAGAACGAGAGAATGGAACTGTAAAACGATTCAAACAGAGCCATTTTAAGAGACTTCACGAGGAGCTGCGACTGGAAAGATCATTTCAACTTTCAGACGTTTCAAACACGTTTTCACCAGATAAAAAGGTGTAAATCTGTGACTGAAAGTGGGTTATTGACGAGAAACTAAAAGAGTTTATTCTTTTTTGTCATTTTGGTTGAAAAAAAGCTCTTTGTGATTGTGTTTTAGACTTTAGTCCAGATAAAGATGATCAATCGCAGAGTTACGTGTCGTTGCAGCTCTAAATCTGAAAACTAAACGTCTTCATCATGTCGTCTTATTTACACCTCATTTGCATCTCATTTGCATACACGTTACTGTATTAGATTACAAAGAGTTGTCATGTTGTAAACCTCTCGTTTAAAAACACAAATGTCACAATTACAAATAAAAATACACATTTGGTCTGTTTTGACGGACAGTTTGGATTTGAATAAAGACAAATAAGTTTAACGTTAAATGATTCACAAATGATTCCGTTACGAGCCGCGTCATTAAACGGGACAAACGTCACAACAGTTTAAACGTGTAACAAAGGCATCGAACTCAAGCTGCTCTTTGACGTCAAGTAAAAGGTTTTTCACACTTCAAACCATCAGAATCTTCTCAAATTAAACATAATCTGAGCTGTGCAAGAAGTTTGTTTCTTTTCTATGGTGATTTTAATGCATTTTTATGGTGATTTTAATGTATTTTATGGTGATTTTAATGTATTTTTATAGTGATTTTAATGTATTTTCTATGGTGATTTTAATGTATTTTTAATGGTGATTTTAATGTATTTTAATGGTGATTTTAATGTATTTTAATGGTGATTTTAATGTATTTTAATGGTGATTTTAATGTATTTTATGGCGGTAAAGCACTTTGAATTGTACATGTAAATAAACATTTCCTTTCATTTCACTGAGGTCTTTTCTTGAAATTAAAATGAATTTGTTCAGATCTGTTGGAGTTTAAATGTGTTTTTGTTTGTGCAAATGAACAAAACTCCCTTTTATAATGTTAAAAATAACTCTTAAAAACTCTAAAATGACTCGAACTAAGTACTTCATCTTACATCGAGCAGAAGTCACGTGGGAAAAAAGACTGAAAATAAATAATCCTTCAACAGAAAATTTACAACCAAATATTTTTACCAAGGGATTATTTTTTTGCAGTGTTACATTTGTGCACTGCAAAATCAAATGAAATGACTTAAGTTCAGAATATTGATTCAGACAGAGTAAGATTCAATCATTTGTTTAGTTTCGGAGAGATTGAAGTTAAATGAAGTAGAAATAAATCTAACGAGGCTAATCTTAATCAACAAGATTAAAGTGTCATCTTTTGCAGTGAATGTGCTTCAGAGAAAAACCATTGAAACCGTCTGTCGCAGTCAAACCATCAAAACAGTCTATGTGGCAGTCAAACCATTGAAACCGTCTCTGTGGCAGTCAAACCATCGAAACCGTCTGTCGCAGTCAAACCATCAAAACAGTCTATGTGGCAGTCAAACCATCGAAAAACCGGTCTGTCGCAGTCAAACCATCAAAACAGTCTATGTGGCAGTCAAACCATCGAAACCGTCTGTCGCAGTCAAACCATCAAAACAGTCTATGTGGCAGTCAAACCATCGAAACCGTCTGTCGCAGTCAAACCATCAAAACAGTCTATGTGGCAGTCAAACCATCGAAACCGTCTGTCGCAGTCAAACCATCAAAACAGTCTATGTGGCAGTCAAACCATTGAAACCGTCTCTGTGGCAGTCAAACCATCGAAACCGTCTGTCGCAGTCAAACCATCAAAACAGTCTATGTGGCAGTCAAACCATCGAAACCGGTCTGTCGCAGTCAAACCATCAAAACAGTCTAATGTGGCAGTCAAAACCATCGAAAACCGTCTGTCGCAGTCAAACCATCAAAACAGTCTATGTGGCAGTCAAACCATTGAAACCGTCTCTGTGGCAGTCAAACCATCGAAACCGTCTGTCGCAGTCAAACCATCAAAACAGTCTATGTCGCAGTCAAACCATTGAAACCGTCTGTCGCAGTCAAACCATTGAAACCGTCTGTCGCAGTCAAACCATTGAAACCGTCTCTGTCGCAGTCAAACCATTGAAACAGTCTCTGTGGCAGTCAAACCATTGAAACCGCGCAGTCAAACCATCGAAACAGTGTCGCAGTCAAACCATCGAAACTGAATCAGAAATGAGAAATAAAGTCCCTTTGACATTATAACAAACTTTGTGCTGTTCAAACATGATTATTCCAGTGATTTTGTGGTTTTTCTCCCTTGTCTCCAGACAAACCGATTGTTCGCTGCAGGTTTAAAACACGCGCTCGCGTTGAGGAGCCGTGAGGAGCCGCGAGGAGCCGCGAGGAGCCGCAAGACGAGCTCCAAAGTGACACACCCGCGTACAAACAAGTTCTCGATCACGCTAGCAGAAGGTTTTCACACGTCTTAACTTAGAACCGGGTCAGTTTCAATGCGGCGAAATGGGCGGAGTGAGCGTGTAGTGGCGTGTTTTGAACTGAAGGAGGAGTTCAGATTTTCAGACAGGTTCTTTTCTAAAACGTGGCGTTGGAGAAAAACAGACCGCGCGGCTCTTTAACCTTCTCTGCTCTGTGATAAAGGTGTTCTTATCTTGTGGAACGAAAACATGAAGCTTTTCACACTTTAAAATAACTGTGAAAATAAGTCAATGGAACAAGCAGAACATGAATTTGTACTAAAAATGAGGAAAAGGGTTTTTTCACTTGAAACTCGACAGAAAATCCTCGTTTCATTTGCAAATCGTACTTTGACTACGATAAAACCCAGATAAATATGACTTCATTCGACACCTTTTTTGTGTGTGTCGCTAAAAACATGTTCTGAGTGTTCTTCCTCAGCGGTTTAAGAGAAAAAAGAAGCAATACATATGAAATCAGTGGTTTTTTCCCCCAATTTTGCAACTTTTTTAAAGCAAATTTAAATAAAAAACTATTGTACATTTTTTCTTGCAGATTTGCACGTTTAAACTCTAAAATGGGCGTTTCCATTTCCCCCTTCATCTGAAAGTGTCCTTAAAAACGCCGCGGTGACGGAGAAGGCCTGCGCTTTGGTGCGAGTCCGTGGTGTTTTTCGTGAGGCTCAGCGAAGACGAGCGCGTAAACAGACGAGCGAAGTCAGAAGATCTCACATATGCATAAGAAGTCGTAGTGGTCAAATAAAAACTTTGCGCGTCGCCTCAGAATGACAAACCATCCGATCTGGAGCTCAAAGTGTGACGTTTGCGTGATTATTGTGTCACACCAAAGAAGAACCCGCAAAATGTATCATAACTTTGTGGTTTACATCGTTTTTGTACGTATAATTCCATTGTCTAATATGTGGGGTCAATAGTTCCAAGTGCAAAGCGAACATGAGGGGGGTCAAAACACAGCCCTGCGTCACCCCTCTGTCCAGAGTCAGCGACCACCGCCACAGAACCTCGCAGAGCGCGTTGGCGGACAGGGGGGAGAAAAGGCCGTGTTCCGTCGCGTTGGCGGTGGAACCCTTTCTGCGGAAGCGTGCGGCGTTAACGAGCCCGTGTTTGGTCTGCGGCGCCACGTCTGCGTTCGGGCGCAGAGTCGGACCCGCTCATCTCTTGTAGTGGCTCGGAGCGTCTGCGAACATGTACTTCAGTCTGTACGCCTCGGCCAATAGCAGCCCCACTTCCTCGTTGCCCCAGTGGATTGTGGGAAGGTTCTGCAGCAGCATCAGAAGACCCTGAAACAACCCAACGCACTTTAGGTCAAAGTTCAAGATGAAGTAAGCAAGAGGAAGGAAACCAGAAAGATTCACGAGGAGAGATCTACTTAATGCCAATGATTTTAAGTCTTTGGAACAAAACAAAAGCAACAGTTTGGAATTTTCAGGGTTGAAATGTGCGTTTTCATGTATTTAAATGTATTTTCTCTTCACAAAAGTATAATCAGAGTTCAAGTGTGTAACATTTCTGCAGATAAAAGTAAAAATCCAGAGTTGAACGTGTTTGAAGCAGCTCTGACGTCCCTCACGTGACAGCGCCCCCTGGAGGACGCACATGTGTATGAGCCTAATCCCAGTTTCTACATCACATCATGTTCCACTCAAAAACCCCCTGGACCTCCGTCCCCAGAGCTCAGAGCGGTTTGTACCTGGAAGTCTGCGATGGAGAGGATTTCTTTACGCCACTTGATGAGGAACGCGGCGCAGACGTACAAGTGGAAATGTGAGAAGCCCTCAGACTCGGCCTGGACACAGTTCAAACACAAACGTTCACGAAGACTGAACCAAGAGGAGCTTCTAAAGACATCACTGAGAGTTTAGATTCAAAAGACAAACTGAAGGAATACAAAACATCTCAGCTACACAGATCTTCAGTGTCATTGTTCCTCACACAGATCTTCATCATTGTTTCACGCAGTGTGTCATTGTTCCTCACGCAGATCTTCAGCGTGTCATTGTTCCTCACGCAGATCTTCAGCGTGTCATTGTTCCTCACGCAGATCTTCAGCGTGTCATTGTTCCTCACGCCAGATCTTCAGCGTGTCATGTTCCTCACACAGATCTTCAGCGTGGTCATCGTTCCTCACACAGATCTTCAGCGTGTCACCTAGCGTTCCCTCACGCAGATCTTCAGTGTGTCATTGTTCCTCACGCAGATCTTCAGCGTTCATTGTTTCCTCACGCAATCTTCATGCCGTATCATTGTTTCCTCACACAGATCTTCAGCGTGTCATCGTTCCTCACACAGATCTTCAGCGTGTCATCGTTCCTCACGCAGATCTTCAGTGTGTCATTGTTCCTCACGCAGATCTTCAGCGTGTCATTGTTCCTCACGCAGATCTTGTGCTGATGATGACGCTCACTGGGGTTCAGATCTGGGGTACATCAGTTTGAGCTTCTCAGAACGTTCCCGTCTGTGTTTTACCTGGTAAGTGTCCCAGAGGCGGATGGTGCAGCGCAGAGGAAGCTCTCGCATCAGCAGATTATTCATCCAGCGAAACGCAAACTGTAAATACTCCACCTCATATCGATGGAAGTGAACGTGGACGTCCTCTACAGGGGAGAAGGTAGATAAGAGCATATTAATGAAGAGAACGTAGAGAGGAACATATTTATGACGAGGTTCGATCCCAGAAACGCCCCGAGCTCAGAACAAACCGTCGATTCTGCTGATGAGCTCCTCCAACGCCTTCACTTTGTTCTGGATTCCCGGCTGCGCAAAAGTGTAGTTGTCCTGTCGAAAGATCAAAAACCACTACGTCAACATTGTGTTCAAGTGTGTAGGACTCAGCAGACACAACAAACCAGCTACACATTACAGAAATGTTCCTTCTGATGTTTGCACAGACCTGGATCCCGTCCAGCAACTTGCTCATGCACCAGAAGCTGTCGGCCTCGATGTTCCTCTGAGTCTCCACGGGAAGCGCGGCCACGTCGAAGTTCTCCATGTCGTCCTCTGAAACGACAGCAGACGCGGCTCAGGTTCACGTCGAGGGTCACGTTCAGACAACGATGACCAGTGACGGGGTCTTCCGTTTTTCTCATCATGCCAACGTTCGCGCCCCGTCGACTGCCAAAACCACAAACCCATCGGACGGATTGGACCGATCTCACCAGCGACCGCGACTCACCCACGAACTCGGACAGGAACACCACGAAGAAGGGCGTGACCAGGTCGTTGATGCCCTGCACGTATCCGGACGCCGGGTGACGGATGGCCCAGATGAACAGGATCCGCTCGAACACCTGCACGGAGGACCAGGACCTCGGTTAGTCCGGGTTCTACACCTGCCGCGGAGCACAGGTCAAACGCGAGGAATCCCATCGGAGCAAAACCTCACGAGACTCAAGTTAGAAGGTCCAAATAAGTGCGTTTTTGGAATACATTTGAGGTCTTTACTTAAATGAAGACCAAGCTCAATTAAACACACGTTTGACCAGACCTTTCATGACGGACCATGAATACAATCTGATCTTTTAAATAACCCACAGAAGGAACCACTTTGAGGAAGGAGCTTTCGCCACTTCCTCTTTCGCTCGTCGGAAATCGCGGCTTCTTCCTCCAAGAAAAACAGAACATCATAAAAAAGTTGATAAAGAGCAGAAGTGCGAGTAGATATGAACCGTGCGGGCGTTTATTACTGCGACGTGACTCTGGGACGGACATTTGGCATTTAGTACGTGTGAACTAGTCTCTCTGTATAAAGTTCACCTCTTGCACGGCCGGCTGCTGGAACAGAGGGATGAGAGGGTTCGTCCGCGGGATGTCGATGTGGATCTGGCAACAAAAACGAGAAGAACGCAGGAAAAACAAACATAAATTAGACTAACGAGTAGTTCAGGAGTCGACAAGCCCAACAGTTATTTCTATTGAACTTTGAGACTTGTTAAGGCGCCCCCTACAGGCTCATTGAACTAAAATGCAGTTAAAATAAATATATTTTGAATTTTGTTAAAAATTATAAAAATCTTATCACAGAATAGTACATTTTTAGTTTTATAAATTCACTTCCTGTTTGTAATTGATGACATCACAGTAGGAAATTACCCAGAAAACACTGGGCCAAAACTCATCATGTTACAATGTTACAAATATTATTATGATTATATTGTTGAATTCATGTTTAGTCAAAAAAGTTAGTTTTTTTTGTGTAAATTCTGCATAAACTTTTAATGGAATGAGTGTGATGTCACTTCCTGTCATTTTCTACAGATTTTTCAACGTTTCCTCCACAAATACCTGCTCGATTGGTGTAAAACTATAATTTATATGTACAAGAGGTATAAATACACAAAATAAAGTCAAAGTTAGACAATGGTATAAACCTGTCTTACTTCCCTTTAAAAAGAAGTAAATCTGTAACAAACTTCTGGAGAAATAATTTATACTTCTTTGATTTATTAAAGCCACGTTCTTTGTGATAAAAAGGTCTTGTGCGCTTTAAAGTCAGTTTAGATTATGTTTTAAAGTTGACGAATCGCTGCACTTGAACACATTATTATTATTATTATCATTATTATTATTATTATATTCAAACGACTAAAAATATGAGCTTTTTGTCCAAGTCCAAGTCCCATTTCCTGGTCGAGTGACTGAATAAAGCACAAACCTGTCTGTACGTGTCTCTGTGCGGCTCGTCGCTCCTGGAGTCGTAGTATTGTTCGATGAAACCAAAGTATTCCTCACGTTTCCTCTGTAAAACGTGCTCGCGCCGCTCTTTGTTCGCCGGCAAGTAGCCCTGGAACGAGCCGGCACAGAAAAACATCAGCAATGTCGAATCGTCGAAAGTCTCACGCAAATATACTGAGTTACAGCGTCTTTGATTTTTTTTAAAACCCCGGGGAACTACAAAGACCATGATCCTTTGCTCCATTTCAACAGCAACATGAGGAAGAAACTGTTTTTAAGACATTTATATCTTCATTCCAAGTACGGTTTGTTCTTATAAGTTAGAAAACAAGATATTTTACCCTTGTTCCAGCGGCAATCTTACTTCAAGGTAGTCAAAATATACTCAAAACTAGAGAAATACCACTTATTTCAAGCACTTTTTAAATGATTATCTGGTTTTAGATGGTACTTCTGTCCTGTGTGTGTCACTTTTCACACGTAAAACTCGTCAATTTGGTCATTCAAAAGTAAAAAATAAATTGCAGTAAATATGGCACGGTGAGATTAGGTCCTAAAACTCATGAGACATAAAGTAGGTCATGTTGAACGCTAAAGAAAGACAAACCGAGAGCAGCCTCCAGGTGACGGGCCGAACTTCTCGTGGAATCCCTGACCAGCTGTGCTTCCGAAGTTCATCTGAAGACACGTGGACAAAAGAGACACGTTTGAGGCCCGATTTAGTCACGGTTTGGACACTTTTACTGTAGCTTCATTATACTAAGAACGTGTTCATCTTGGCGTGTTTTCATACTGGACAAAAGAAGGCATGTTACGTGTAAAAAATGTCACATCATTTGGTGTTTTAAATCTGGAAAAACAGAGCAGGTTTAAATGTCTTGCTTTGTGACATCGATACCAAAAAATGCAGAGGGGATTTTTTGAATTAGAGTTTAGAATTTGAGTCAACTTTTCTTACTGAAAACTGGTGGGTTTCCATTTTAATTTGGCCTCATTTATAAGAGGTAAAAGTGTGATAAACGAGGTCAGAACCTGGTGTTGTTCTGTCAGACTCTTGGACAGTTCGGTGTGTTTGGAGCCACTTTAAGGCCTGATCTTTGTGTCTCTGTGGGAGGAGCATGTCCCAGAGAAGTCTATGGATGAAGTGGGTTCAATGGGAGAAGGAAAGACTGGACACGTCTGTCGTTTCCACTCTTTTAAAGCAGCACTAAGTAACATTTCCCCTTATTAAAGCCTGTGTGAGTCCCTGTGATGCTGAAATATGCACGTTTTGGGCGTTTGAAATGTCCGTCGTCGCCCCCTGCTGTCTCTGAGCAGAAAACCAGCCTGAAACACGACATCGACCTGAAGATAACTCTCCTGAGAAACCCTGGCTCTTTTAAATATTTAGCCGTGAAATGTTTTTGTGGGAGATTATACCGTTTTATTTCGATAAAGAAAGGGGGAAAAGCTTTTGCGTTCGTTCTCCAACAGTGCATTTTCACACGCGAGCTGCAGGGGGCGCTCTATCAAAGTGAGTACCCAGGTCGGTGTTGGCCGCACTCAGCAGCGTTTTGAACTTGTCCAGGCGGCTCTTCTCGCGGACCGTCATGGGCGGAGCTCCGGACGAGTTCTGGTCCGAGATCCGAGCGACGAGAGGAATGATGGGGCGGGACGGCAACGGCGGAGGTCTCGGGGGGGAGCGGCGGTCTGGACCTGAAGGGGTACACAGAACATCTGAGAACGTGAGAGGCACTATGTCACCCGAGCCCTGCGGGTCTGACCCGAGTACCTGAGCCCTGCGGGTCTGACCCGAGTACCTGAGCCCTGCGGGTCTGACCCGAGTACCCGAGTACCTGAGTCCTGCAGGTCGCTGTCACTGCTGGACTGAACCATGGTCCCGTTGTAAACCACATCTTCGTCTTCAGGAGAGTCGCTCTGCTGCGGCGCTGAGACAGTGGAGCTGCTCCGAGCCTGAACACAGAGAGAAGGAGCTGAACACACACCTGAACACACACCTGGAACACACACCTGGAACACACACCTGGAACACACGCCTGAACACACACGCCTGAACACACACCTCCTCAATCATCGTGTGGTACGCTGGAGCCACAGCCAGGGACAAACAGAGACTACAGCGCCCTCTACTGGAGCCACAGCCAGGGACAAACAGAGACTACAGCGCCCTCTACTGGAGCCACAGCCAGGGACAACACAGAGACTACAGCGCCCTCTGCTGAGAAGGTGATCGGCTGCAGACTTCCATCTCTGCAGGACCTGTACGTCTCCAGGGCTCTGGGACGAGCAGGTCGGATCACAGCTGACCCTTCTCACCCTGGACATGGTCTATTTGAACCACTCCCCTAGGCAGGCCACTCCCCTCAGGCAGGAGGCCACTCCCCTCAGGCAGGAGGCCACTCCCCTCAGGCAGGAGGCCACTCCCCTCAGGCAGGAGGCTACGGTCCATCCGGACCAGAACCTCCCGCCACAAGAATAGTTTCGTTCCCTCTGCCGTTGGACTCATGAACACTTCTTAAACACCTGCCACTATAACTACACTCTTCATCACTGTCACTTTCTGCACTACAACTGTAAATGTAACTATAACTCTTGTGTACATAGAAATGCATATTTTTTATTTTTATTGTATAGTAATTTTAATTGTTTCTTAATGCCCTTTTGATTGAATATATGTTGTTTTATTATTGCTCAGTGTTTTATGTTGCACCTTAAGGCCGAGACAAGTTCCTGTTTGTGAATTTTGTTCATTGACACGCGCCTAACACACGCGCCTGAACACACGCCTGAACACACACGCCTGAACAACACGCGCCTGAACACACGCCTGAATACACGCGCCTGAACACACGCCTGAACACACGCGCCTGAACACACGCGCCCTGAACACACCACGCCTGAACACACCGCCTGAACACACGCGCCTGACACACACGCCTGAACACACGCGCCTGAACACACGCCCTGAACACACCGAACACCGCCTGAACACACGCGCCTGAACACACGCGAACACACGACGCCTGAACACACACGCCTGAACACAACACGCCTAACACACACGCCTGAACACACACGCCTGAACACACACGCCTGAACACACACGCGCCTGAACACACACGCCTGAACACACACGCCTGAACACACACGCCTTGAACACACACGCCTGAACACACACGCCTGAACACACACGCCTGAACACACACGCCTGAACACACACGCCTGAACACACACACGCCTGACACACACGCCTGAACACACACGCCTGAAACACACACGCCTGAACAACACACGCCTGAACACACACGCTGAAACACACACGCCTGAACACACACCTGAACACACACCTGAACACACACCTGAACACACACCTGAACACACACCTGAACACACACCCACCTGGCTGTGAGCGCAGAGCGTGAGCGACGCAGGAGACACAAACTCTTCGTCCTCCTCGTCCTCGATGTCCCAGGCGTCGCTCGTGCTTCGGGCGAACTCGTGGAAACTCGACGCCTTCTTGGTCTTCAGACTGTTCAGATTCAGCTTGGTTTCCTTCAGATATCTGCGCACACAAACGCACGGGACGAATGTCAGGATGTGTAACGACAAACGGCCATGAACACAAGCCAAACTAAATCATGGCGGACGAGACTGAAATCAATATTTAAGGGGAAAACATAAACAAAAGATGGTTCAAATCAGCAAAATTCCAGGTTGGATATTTAACCTGAATTAAAAAAGGTGCGTTATGTCATTTTTCTGTGCCCGTCTCCATGGAGATGAACATTGCACAGTTTGGCATGAAACTGCTCAAACATACATGACAGAAAAGTCACATTGCACCTTTAATAACGTCTAGGGCTGCAACGATTTAAGGTTTGTCTGGACCAAACGAAAGACCTTTTAGAACAAATGTTGAAAGAATAATAAACTGTTGAGATTTGTCATCCATAAAACGCTTTATTCATGAATATTATAAGACTTCAGGCACATATTTACACCATTATTTGATCAGAATGAATCTAAACTGTCTCAATGTTCAGTAGTAATATTCATTTGACGTGTTGATCTCTAAAAGAATGAGTTGCAGCCCTAATATTGTGGCAAAAAAGTGGTCAAAGCTTGAGTCATGGTGGACACAGTGAGGCATGTAAAGATAAAATAATCAAACTTATTTAAAAAGAAAAAGATCAGCATTTTGTGCAATTATTAAAAAAACGACAACAAAAAAGTCATTTTTGTTCATGCAAATGTTTGACAGGCTCAGAACAAACCAAGTAAAACGATGCAGATAAACAAAAGTGTGGGCGGGGGGCGGGGCGGGGCGGTGGGGGGCGGGGGCGGGGGTTTGACCCGGCGGTTCTGGGGGCGACTCACGTGCGTCTGAGCTTTGGGTCGAGAGGCGGGTGCTGCGCTCCGTACACAGGCTGAACACTGCACAAAACGTCACACCAACATTCATTTACAAAGTGGAGCAGAGAGAAGAAGGTCTGGAGTCTGAACCCGGTCTGGAGGAGTCTGAACCCGTCTGGAGGAGTCTGAACCCGCGTCTGGAGGAGTCTGAACCCGTCTGGAGGAGTCTGAAACCCGGTCTGGAGGAGTCTGAACCCGTCTGGAGGAGTCTGAACCCCGTCTGGAGGAGTCTGAACCCCGTCTGGAGGAGCTGTCTGAAACCCCGTCTGGAGGAGTCTGAACCCCGTCTGGAAGGAGTCTGAACCCCGTCTGGAGGAGTCTGAACCCGTCGAGGGAGTCTGAACCCGTCTGGAGGAGTCTGAACCCCGTCTGGAGGAGTCTGAACCCCGTCTGGAGGAGTCTGAACCCCGTCTGGAGGAATGTCTGAACCCCCGTCTGGAGGAGTCTGAAACCCCGTCTGGAGGAGTCTGAACCCCCGCTGGAGGAGTCCTGAACCCGTCTGGAGGAGTCTGAACCCCGTCTGGAGGAGTCTGAACCCCGGTCTGGAGGAGTCTGAACCCCGTCTGGAGGAGTCTGAACCCCGTCTGGAGGAGTCTGAACCCCGTCTGGAGGAGTCTGAACCCCGTCTGGAGGAGTCTGAACCCCGTCTGGAGGAGTCTGAACCCCGTCTGGAGTCTGAACCCCCGTCTGAACCCCGTCTGGAGGAGTCTGAACCCCGTCTGGAGGAGTCTGAACCCCGTCTGGAGGAGTCTGAACCCCGTCTGGAGGAGTCTGAACCCCGTCTGGAGTCTGAACCCCGTCTGGAAACGCTCGTGCCCGTCCTGGCGCGTAACGGCGTAAACACACACTTTCATTAGCAAAGACGTTATTGCATTAAAAGAGCCAAAAAAGAATAATACTTTTCATTCACAAATGTTCTCTCTCTTTCACCTGTTTTTCCCTGAGAACGCATTCATTCATTCATTCACTCATTTAAAAAGTGCAAATATAAAACACCTAAATCAATAAATAAATGTTGATGCGTTTTGTCGTGACACAAACTTGCGCCACGAGCGATTCTCGTCCACGATGGTCCCGTTTCCGGCCCCGTCGCCGCCTCGACAGCAGACGCCGTCGTCAGGGACAGACTTCTGCTCAGACGTGTTTGTTCAGAGAGAGAGACACGCCTCCGCGACCACGCCCTGAGCTCCGGTTACACAGCCACAAGGCGAACGCGCGCTCCGGTCTTTAACGGGAGAACGTCCGGCGGTTTAAGGGGGAGGGAGAACACAAATGTGGTTCTTGTGAGTGTGGAACGTATCGTCTGTGATTAAAGCGATTCAAAGTGATCTGAAGACGAGGCAAACCCAAGTCTAATCCCCCCGAACGAGAAGAGCACAAGTGAGGCTCCATGACAGCGTTTCAGACGGCGACATGATCGCAGTGGCATTATGGAGTCACAGCGTCACAGAGAAGATACACTTGATTCACAAAGATTCACCCATCAAGAAGCTTTATTTGGTTATTTTTAAGGGCTTGAAAAGGCGAAACGTTCAACAGAAATCATCTTTTGACCGCTAAAGCCTCATGGTAAAGACAGAATATCCCTGTCCTATTGATTTGAACCACTTACTGTAAAATAATAATCATAATAATAATGATAATGATAATAATGATAATGATAATGATGATAATAATAATAATAATAATAATAATGATAATAATGATAATAACGACAATGATGATAATGATCATAATAATGATAATAATGATAATGATAATAATGATAATAATGATAATGATAATAATGATAATAATTATAATAATGATAATAATGATGACAATAATGATGACAATAATGATGACAATAATAATAATAAAAATAATAATGATAATAACGATAATAATAATGGTGATAAGAATAAGAGTAAGGATGATGATACTAATAATGATAATAAGAATAATTATGATAATGATAATGATAATAATAATGATAATGGTGATAAGAATAATGACAATAATAATAATAATGATAATAATGATAATAATAATGATGATGATAACAATAATAATGATGATAATAATGATGATAATAATAATGATGATAATAATAATGATAATAATGATGATAATAATAATGATAATAATGATGATGATGATAATAATAACAATGATAATAACAATGATAATAATAATAATGATAATAATGATGATAATAATAATGATAATAATAATAACAATGATGATAATGAAAATAATAACAATGATGATAATAATGATAATAATAATAATGATAATAATAATAACAATGATAATAATAATGATAATAATAACAATGATAATAACAATGATAATAATAATAATAATGATAATAATAATAATAATAATAATAATAATAATGATAATAACAATGATAATAATGATAATAATAATAATGCTGTAACCTTGTATTTTGGATCATTTTGTTTATAGTTTCTCCTGTTCCTTTTATCTTGAACTTTGCTGATTTATGCTGTATTATTCTAATTTCCTCAGTGTCGCGTCGTGTGGATTATGTAGGTTCCACTTCAGATTAACAGATGAACCGGACAATTACTCCGTTTCCAATTAAACCTGCCGACTGCAACGAGGTCTGTGGACAAAACTTTGACATTAGTTTTATTTATGACATTTTACTGGACCAAAACTCACAGAAACATTGAGCCCACCACAGTGTCAATGTACTTTACCACAAATATATAAAAAGGTACTTTAAGTCGAGGTTAGACAAAAGTACTTTTCCACCAAGCAAACTCATTTCCATTTCTTCTTTGCACAGTGGAAATGTTTGCTTCTGTTAGTTACAGACACATATGTTACTGTCTTCACTCCAAAACATATTTGAAACTCTTTATTTAATATATCAGCAAACTCACACACTTTTCTACTCTGGAAATTCAAACTCGTGTCTCATTTAAGTTCGAAAACGGCTAGAATTATTATCGAATTCATCTGTTGTCATTTTATCATGAAAGGTTTATTCTAATCCACTTTATTTGACCTTCTGAGGCCTTTTGAAAGTCCTCATTCTGCTTAAACAGGACGTGCTTCGGGTGAAAACACCTCCGACAGGTTCGAGCGAGTCGTCGCATAAACACGAAAACCGAAACGTCGTCGTTACGTGAACACATTTGTTCACACGGAGGACAAACGAACGCCGGTGTGAGCGCTCACCTTCCGGGAACCTTCGCGTTTCTCCTCCAGAAATTGACCCGGTTCTCGGTGGCCATGGTCGGATCCCGCAGCCCGCCTCAGACCGCCGCACATCCAGGCTGCTCACACCGCCAGAACGTGCGGGGAAAGCGTCCGTATTCCGGCCGGGACACTGTGAGCCTCGGTGTGTCCGTTCCCAGTCGACATTCATGTGCTTGAACGGCAGAACGGCGGTTTAATTCCTCTAAATGCGTGTTGAATGCGTGTTAAATGCGTGTTGAATGCGTGTTAAATGCGTGTTGAATGCGGAGGATGATGAGGGAAACGGACTGTGCGAGCCGCCATCTTGGAGCGGGCGAACGGCGCGGCGTGATTGGTCCGTGCGCGGAACAGGTGCAGCGAAGGCAGCCAATCAGAAACACGGTTCATGACACCGAATAAACACGAGACTTTATTTATTTTGTTAGCAACGCGTTACATACAAACGTCGGTTATTTAAAGTGCCCCCTGCAGGTCCGCTCACTGAACTACAACGCAGTTAAGATGTATGTCACTAAAAGGTTATCGCGGAATAGCACATTTTTAGGTTTATAATTTCACACTAGGAAATTACCCAGCAAACACTGGGAAAAAACTCATCTAATATAAAATTAAAATTAAAATTGACATATTTCTTGGAGTTTTTATTTTTATTTTTTTATTTGACTGTGCTTGAACTTATATGTTTTCTTTTTTATGCGCCTGATTTGTAATAGTTGTAATTGTTTAATACAATACATTTTAAATTTTAAAAATTAAACACTAAACTTTAATTTTAGGAATGAGGAACAAAATATTGCATGTCTCAAATTATACAAAAAAGTACTGAATATTTGCACTCAAGTGAAAGTACAGTTTCAGGGCTAAAAAGTACTGCTGCCAAAACTGAACTTAAGTAAATGTAAAAAGAAAAGTACACGCAAAGGAAATAGTCCTACTAGTTCCTACTTACTTTTTAAACACGATTCATTCGAAGAGTCTTTTATACAAAACGTGATTGAATAAACAGTTTAAAGCTGAATTACTTTCTACACATTTAAAAAATCTTCTCAAAAAAGGAAAACAATCCAAAGAATCTACTCGATTACAGAAAGTAAAAAGAAACTGGAGTCACATTTTGACACTGTACTTTTACTCTCTACTTGAGTAATATTTATATTGAAGTAACTGTCTCTTATTTGAAGAATACATTGTACTTCAAATGTAAAATCCGATGTTACGTCCGGACAGTTCCTCTTAAAATCACTCTGACTTGAGTAAATATTTATTTCACTCTCACTTGAGTCATTTCTTGGACCACCACTTTGTACTTCTACTTGTACTACTTATTTGAAGTAACTTTCCTCCAGTACATTGTCTGGCTCCATCACTGGTAATCAGCCACTTTCCTCCATTTGTCCACTAGAGGGCAGAGCTTCACTGCACAAACAAACCTGTTCGTCCGCTTTCTGTGTCGTGTAAATGTTTGACAAAGACTGTTTTCACCATGGACACCGCAGTGTGAGAAACACGTCAAACAAAGGACAAAAACAAATAAAGTCACAGCCTTGGAGGGCGTTTGTCCCTGTGGGGGGACGGCTTGAGGTTCCGCTCCCATTCGATCGAGAAAATATATTATTTTAAGATAAAGAGATGTGCTTAGTTTTCTCTCAAAACGTGAGGCCTCGTGTGTAATACATTAAAAAAGATGGATTAAAAAAGATAAAATATATATATCCAGCAATAAAAAGACTGGATTCCGTGGCTTCGTTGGCTTCAGAAGCTAACTCAGAAGCCAACTCTGAAGCTAACAATAAAAGACTGGATTCCGTGGCTTCGTTGGCTTCAGAAGCTAACTCAGAAGCTGAAGCAACTCTGAAGCTAACTCTGAAGATAACTCTAACTCTGAAGCTAACTCTGAAGCTAACTCTGAAGATAACTCTGAAGATAACTCTGAAGATAACTCTGAAGATAACTCTGAAGATAACTCTGAAGATAACTCTGAAGCTAACTCTGAAGATAACTCTGAAGAAGATAACTAACTGAAGATAACTCTGAAGATAACTCTGAAGCTAACTCTGAAGATAACTCTGAAGATAACTCTGAAGCTAACTCTGAAGATAACTCTGAAGCTAACTCTGAAACTAACTCCGAAGCCAACTCTAACTCTGATAACTCTGAAGCTAACTCTGAAGCTAACTGAAGCTAACTCTGAAGATAACTCTGAAGATAACTCTGAAGATAACTCTGAAACTAACTCTGAAGCTTACTCTGAGGCTAACTGAATAACTGAAACTAACTCTGCAGCTAACTCTGAAACTAACTCTGAGGCTAACTCTGAAGCTAACCCTGAAACTAACTCCAAACTAGCTAACTCCAAAGCTAACTGAAGCTAACTCTGAAGCTAACTCCAAAGCTAACTCTGAGCTAACTCTGAAACTAACTCCGAAGCTAACTCCAAAGCTAACTCCAAAGCTAACTCCAAAGCTAACTCCGAAGCTAACTCCGAAGCTAACTCGCTCATTAGCTTTAGCACTTTTTGCCACTGTTTATCTGCTGACAAACAAAGTGTTATGATTTGACATAAACAGCACAAGCTTCCCAAAGGTGTGTCACGCTCCTAGGTAAAGCCTCCAGGGGGCGCAGGGGAAACTGTGCACATTGGGGAAGCTAATTCATAAGCTAATTATTGAAATTGTGATATAATTGATTTTTTATAGCGCTTGGCATTGAGCAAAGCTAAATCTGCTATGTTCATGTAATCAGTAAACTTAAAAAGTCCACCTTTTCACGACGCTTCAGGAATGTGCTAAACCGAACGGTGAAATGGGTTTTGTTGCAGATCAAACACGAATGGAGCGTAACACGAACCACAAAAGTGCAGAAATGTCCCTTTATCCTCTTGTTTGGGAGATATTTATCCCACTTCTACCGCAGTGTCAGAATACTTCTGAGTGAACTCGGGGATGTTTAGAATGTAGTATTTTATGAGGCGCGACGACACAATCAAGAACTAACCAACCAACGAATCGGCGTGGTCTGTGTGGAGAGAGCGTGGTGTGTGTGAAGAGGGCGTGGTCTGTGTGAAGAGGGTGTGGAGAGGGCGGGGCCTGTGTGGAGAGGGCGTGGTCTGTGTGAAGAGGGCGTGGTCTGTGAGGAGCGGGCGTGGTCTGTGTGGAGAGAGCGTGGTCTGTGTGAAGAGGGTGTGGAGAGGGCGGGGTCTGTGTGGAGAGGGCGTGGTCTGTGTGAAGAGGGCGTGGTCTGTGTGAAGAGGGTGTGGAGAGGGCGGGGTTTGTGGTGGAAGGCGTGGTCTGTGGTGCGAGGTGTGGTCTGTGTGGAAAGGGTGTGGTCTGTGTAGAGAGGGCGGGGTCCTGTGTGGAGAGGGCTGTGGTCTGGTGTGAAGAGGGCGTGGTCTGTGTGAAGAGGGGTTGGAGAGGGCTGGGTTTGTGTGGAGAGGGGTTTGTGGTGGAGAGGGCGTGGTCTGTTGTGCAAGAGTGGTGTGGTCTGTGTGGAAAGGGTGTGGTCTGTGTAGAGAGGGCGTGGTCTGTGATGTGGTTAAAGCACATAACTGCAGAGTGGTTTTAATAAATCTGGATTTTGCGTTGTGTACGCCTCTAGAGGCCGACTTAGAGTATGCACATGCTCAGCAAAATTCCAACTCGCAAAGCCTTTATAAATGAAGGTCTGGTTTAGTCCTGTTTAGTCCTGGTTTAGTCTGCGTTTAGTCCGTGGTTTTAGTCCCTGGTTTAGTCCTGGTTAGTTCCCCAGAGGAAGAGGGCCAACATAAGCAAACCTTGAGTAACGGATTGTTAAATGTTTTCATTTGTTATACAGGTTTGGGGTGTTTAAAAGTAACTCGGGGTTACACCCTTTTGCTCTTGCCCTTATTAGTTACCACAAAAATGCCTGGTATAAATACATAAATCATGTTTCTGGGGTTGTTGCCATTTTTTGCAACTGGCATCGTGGCGGTAATGTGGATGTGTTTTCTTTGATTGATAAAGACTCACAAAAACAAGATGAATGAACTCCTGTTTTCTAGTGACCGCTCGTCCTGGAGTCGCGACACGTCCAAGCCCCAAGTATCGTCCATCGTCGTCCCCAAGAAGCCCGGATCACTGGACTTAACTGACCACAGGCCCTGTGGACGTCTGTGGTCATGAGTCATTTAAACACCGGTCTGCCCCGCCTCAAGTCTCTTCAACTCCTGATGGCAACCCCTCTGCTGGACCCTTGCTGGACCCCTCCGATGAAACCCTTGATGAACCCCCTGCTGGACCCCTTGCTGGACCCCCTGATGAACCCCTTGATGAACCCCCTGCTGGACCCCCTGCTGGACCCCCTGTAGCTCTCCTACAGAGCCGACAGGTCTGTAGAAGGCGCCATCGACCTGGCGCTCCACTTCATCCTGCAGCACCTGGACTCCCAAAATTACCGCAAAATTGCGGTGAAAAGTCTAACGGGATCAATTTATTGAACCAATCATCTTACAGGCTCTTGTTGTTGACTCCTCCCTGTTTTATGCAAATGAATTCAAATGCAGGTGAGTGACTGCAGCTGCTGTGTTTGTTTAGGGAAATGAAATCACTGCAGCGCCAACGAACTCCATTTGAGCACCGCAGGTCAGGCCTTTGTCAGACTTTATTTGTGATTGTTTTATGTCATTTTTACACTTTTCATTCAGATGCTGCAGCTTCATTATTTGTTCTACTTTTGAAATTTAGTCCGGCCTAATCTTAACCAGACTTGCTTTCGACTAAAGCAACTACTGATTATTTTAGTTTCTGATCAGACAAACTTTTATTTCGACTTAAAATAAATAAATAAATGTTCAACAGAAAAAGGTCGAACTTTATGAGAAACACTTTTATTAAATGATTCTTTAAAAGATGATTTAATACATAATTTAACAAAACGTTTTGTTAAAAGTGTTTTTAAGATGATTTGCTGCATGAATTGGCAAATGTTTTTATTAACGCAACTGTTGAAACATGATGTGTTAAATCTTTTAACAAAATATTGTCCTAAAACATAAAAATGTAATAAACACTTTAAGAGTTTTTAAAAGTAGATTTAGTGAAACGATTGGCTGCACGATCAAACCCCTGGATGGACAATAACCTAATAACAAATATATTTAATACAGATGAAACGCTGTTGTCACATACTGAGTCCGAGGGTCTTCAGCCTGATCATTAACATCAGGGACATTTGCACCGTTTGGATATTTTATGGCAAAGTATGTTATCAGGGGAAACTGAATGTGAAAGTGGGACACAGGAGAACGAGAATATGAAATATAATGATCGTAAAAGTAGTCTTCATCAGAGGAGGTGCTCCAGCTCCATACTGCCCCCAGAGGTGGTCTTAGGGCAGCGGAGCTGAAACTGTAGGTCTTTCTTCCTGGTCCTAACTGGCCTGACCATAAGCCATTTCAAAGAGGAACCTTTGAAGCCTGGTCTGAAATGAAGAGACTGTGTCGGAGACTGTGTCGGAGACTGTGTCGGCCTCTTTAACATGGACAGGAGCTGATTCCACAACACAGGAGCTTGGGAGCTAAACCGCTCTACCTCCTACTGTGCTTTTAGAGACCCTTGGGACCACCAGAAGTCCAGCATTTTGAGAGCGAAGTGCTCTGATTGGATGTAAGGTCCTATAGCCTCTTTTTGAGGTCGGATGGGGCGTGGTCATTTATGCTTTGGAAGTCAGGAGGAGGAGTTTAAATGTGATTCTAAACTGGACAGGAGCCAGTGAAGAGACTCCAGCACCGGTGAAGAGTGAAAAAAGTGTGAAATGAGTCACTTCTATGACTCATTCTCAACTCTAACTTATGACTTGTGTTTTCTTGTGCTGTTTATTCCTTTTAGCTCATTGTATTAATTACATATCACACTTTGAAGTTTGGCATTGTGGCTTTATTTATCTTGCTTTTTTAATTAAACATGGTCCAATTAAATTAATTATGAATTATAGAATTAAAAGGACAATATGAAAAATGTCTTCCTCCACACATACATTGCTGCTTTACTATTAATGTATTTATTAACAAAGACACAGTTAAAGTTGGTGCATTATTAAAGCTTCGACTTTATGAATAATATGAACATATAATTACACCTGTGCTTGAATCAAAGTTACATATACGCACTGGGCTAGTTTTATTAAACAATGAAATATCAAACATTACAACTACAGTGAGGAAAGTAAGTATTTGAACGCCCTGCGATTTGAAATGTTCTTCGTCGGTGCATTTCCACTGTAGAGACAGAATCTAAAAAACAAATACAAATCAGAAATCAAATTGTATGATTTCCTAAAATAATGATGTATTTGTATGTTATTGCTGCAAATAAGTATTTGAACACCTGAGAAAATCAGAGTTCATATTTGGTACAGAAGCCTTTGTTTAGTTACAGAGGATCAAAGGTCTCCTGTGGTTCTGGACCAGGTGGTTCTGGACCAGGTGGTTCTGGACCAGGTCTGCACACACTGCAGCAGGACTTTGGCCCACTCCTCCACACAGATCTTGCAACACGGAGTTTCAGCTCCTTCCAAAGATGTTCTATTGGCTTTAGGTCTGGAGACGGGCTCCACTCCAGAACCTCGATGTGCTTCTTACAGAACCACTCCTTGGTTTCCTGGCCGTGTGCTTCAGTCATTGTCATGTTGGAAGACCCGGCCACGCCCCATCTTCAATGCTCTGACTGAGGGAAGGAGGTTCTTACCCCAAAATCTCACAATCCATGACCCCATTCATTCTCTCCTTAATACAGTGCAGTCGTCGTCCCCTGTGCAGAAAAGACCCCCAAAGCATGATGTTCCCCCCCATGCTTCACAGTCGGATGTGGTCTTGGGATGGTCCTCATCCTTCTTCGTCCTCCAAAACGGCGAGTGGAGTTTATACCAAAAAGTTCTATTTTGGTCTCCTCTGACACATGACGTTCTCCCATGACTCCTCTGGATCATCCAGGTGGTCTTTGGCTTCAGATGGGCCTGACATGTGTGACTTAAGCAGGGAACCTTCTGTGTGAGGCATGATTTTAAACAATGACGGCGAAGTGTGTTACCATAGTAACCTTTGAAATTGTGGTCCCACTCTCTTCAGGTCATCGATCAGCTCCTCCGTAGTTCTGGGCCTACCTTTCTTCTCATCATTGAGACCCCACGAGGTGAGATCTTTCATGGAGCTCAGTCCGAGGGAGTGGACATATCTTTAGCCTCTTCATGTTCTTTTCTCTCCAAGCTGCTTGCCGATCGCCCGTAGCCCTTTCCAGCCTTGAGGAGGTCTACACTTTAGTCTCTGGGGTTTCTGACAGCTCTTTGGTCTTGCCCATGTCGTAGCTGAGTCTGACTGATTGTGGGGTGGACAGTGGTCTTTATGCAGCTAACGAGCTCAACAGGTGCGACTCATTTAGATGATGAGTGGACTTTTTAAAGGCAGACTAACGTCTTTGAGAGCCAGAATTCTTGATGATTGGAGGTGCAAAGAAGTATTTGCAGCAATAACATGCAAATAAAGTATTTAAAAACCATACATGTGATTTCTGAATTTAGTTTTTAAAATTCTGTCCTCACAGTGAAATTCACCGACGAAGAACACTTCAGACCCTCATCATTTCTAAGTGGAGAACATGCAAATCCTCACTGTAAGTGACTTTGAGTTGTGAACCGAGTACAAGCCGACATTCAAATAATCATATTTGTTTTATTTGGCATCAATAGAACCTTTTTTTAATGCTAAATTGAAGGTTGTTCTTCAGTTCCTCCGGCATCTGTTGAGGGACCAATCCTTTCAGGGCCTAACCAAAACCAAACAGAGCTAATCAGAGGATATTAAGAGTTAGACGACCCGTTAGAGCCAAGAACTGTCTCAGTTATTTGAGGAGGCTGGTTGATCTGAGCACAATCTGTCTTCTGTTGCCTTCCTCCTCTGCTCATCCTGCTTCATGAAGGTCTTTGGCTCCTCTTCCACTGACTTTTTACAGGCCTCTTTCATATTTTGGACCACCTCTAGGGCTTCTCGTCTGCTCCTCCAGGTCTTTCTGGCTGGGACAGATCTCTCTCCAGCTGTTTGTTCTGCTCCTCTTTAAGGTTGAGCTCTTGTTGAAGCTGCTTCATCTGCTTCATCTGCTCCACAATGCTCTGCTCCATATTTGCTGCAGATCTTTCACCATTAAGTCTTCTGCCATTTGCCTTTTTGTCGATCTGGCATTTTCCAATGGTGTCCTTCAGATGGTGTATGACCTTCTCCAGCTCTCTGCTCCTCTCTCTCTCCTCCATCTTCTCCTCCTTGTGTATTCTTGGCTGCTCCTCAGACTTCGCAAACTCTACCGTCTGAGCTTGTATCTTGGTCTCTTCCACAGACTTTTTACAGGTCTCTTTCAGAGTCCAGACCTCTTCTTGAAGGCTCAAGATCTTCTCTTCCAGATGGCTGTTGGTCTTATCTTTTCTTTTAGAGTTTGCACCTCCTCTTTAAGTTCAATGATCATCTGGTCCATTGAGCTGCTCGTCCTATTATTTCTTTTGGTGTCACCTTCAATCTTGGTTCTCTTCTCTCTCTTCATATTCTGGACCATCTCTAGGTGTTTCTCCTTCTGCTCCTCCAGCTCTTTTTGGGCTGAGGACAGACCTCTCTCCAGCTGTTTGTTCTGCTCCTCCTCTTTTAGGTCGAGTTCATGTTGAAGCTGCTTCATCTGCTCACAATGCTCTGCTCCATATTTACTGCAGCATCTTTTACCATCTGGAAGTCTTCTGCCATTGCCTTTTTCTCGAGCTGGTATTTTCCAATGACGTTCTCCAGACGGTGTATGACCTTCTTCAGCTCTCTGCTCTTCTCACTCTCCTCCATCTTCTCCTCTGCGTACTTTCTTGGCCGCTCTTCAGAACTCTCAAATGCAGCTGTATGAGCTTGTATCTGCCCTGGAGTTTTCTCACTTCCTCGTGCAGTCCATGGCTTTCTCTAGGTCTTCGCTCTGCGTTTTGGTTGAGCAAGTTTTGGAGCTCAGTTTCTTCTGGAGGTTTCTGGAGGTGTTGTTGGCGCTTGTCTCTCTCTTTTTGTAGTCTGCAGACCTCTTCCTTCAGTCCTTGGTTAGTTTTTCTCTCCTTGCTCAATGTTTCCTGAAACATCTTGATCCTATTCTCTTCTGGGCGTAGGCCATCATCATGCTCTCAGTCATCTTCCTCATGTTCTTCTGAACACCATTTCCTGATGGAGTTCTCCTGTTTGTTTGCTCATCTCCAGTTCTGCCTGGAGCCTCGCAGTTCTCTGGTCCATCTCGTCTTGGATGGATCTGCAGGTGTCTTTGGCTCCTGCAAAGCTCTCTCCAGGTCAGCTTTCTCTCTCAATTTGCAGAGCCTGGATCTTCTCCTCTGCTGTACTGAGTGGCCTCTCAGTTCTTTCACCAGGGATGGCGTTTCTTCTGAAAATTCCATTGTTGAAATTGTGTCGTTTTCTCACGACAAAGAGAAAAAGTGTTGAAACTCTTGTATTTGGAGCTCTGCTAAAATGGGGCCGTTTTGTGACGTTCAAACCAAGAGTGGCGTTGTTGTTGTTGTTGTTGTGTTACTTTTAATGGCAGCCAACTGAAAAGGTCATTTACCTCCGACTGTAGTTGTACGTCTTCAAAGTATGTTTTTTGCACTATACTGTAAAAAAGACAAAAAAGTTTGTTAAACTCTTTGCCTTGAGTGAAGTCATTTAAAGTGATGTCAAAGAGCTCAAAGCTGGTAGATAGAACTGACGCTCGGTCCACGGAGACGGAGAGAGCTCCAGGTTCAATGGAATTCCAGAGCTGGATCTGAACGTCCACTCTCTTCTTCTTTGGTGGTGTTTTATGGCGGTTGGTATCCATAGTGTTAGACTTTACTCTTTAGACTTTACTCTCTTCTTTCATAGATGAATGTGTTTACACATGGTCTCTGCTTTAAAAACTAA
>BJKM01001262.1:85760-108262 GCA_015082035.1 Chaenogobius annularis | reverse complement strand
CAAACTGTACCTGTCCGATAGGTAGGATTTAAATCAGCTGAGGGCGGGGCCTCTGACACCTACATCACATTCTAACCTCTGCAGTAGAATGTTGTGGTCGATGGTGTCGAACGCTGCACTGAGGTCCAATAGAACCAGGACTGAGACCAGTCCATCGTCAGCAGCTAATAACAAATCATTTGTGACTTTAACTAATGCTTCAGTTTCAGTGTGTGGGGGGCTCTGGACCCTGACTGGAAAACTTCAAATAAGTTATTGTCCTGTAGATGGCGACAAAGCTGTTTAACTAAAACTCTTTCAAGCATTTTAGAGACAAAGGGGTCGATTTGAAATAGGTCTGTAGTTTATCAAAAACTGGTCAGGATCAAGATAAGACTTTTTCAGAAGCGGTTTAATGACTGCATGTTTGAAGGACTGTGGAACATCACCACTTTCTAATGAAGTATTTATTATATTAAGAATAGAATCTATAATTAGGGGGAAAATGTCTTTGAGGAGTCTGCTTGGAATCGGGTCTAGAATACAAGATGACGTTTTAGAGGACATAATCCTTCCATCTCTACCCTCACCCAGGGGTCTTCCCAGCCATCTTGAACATCTGATCAAATCAGGCATTAAGATGGCTCCACTCACGCCTAATATAGCAAGATCAAGAGTTCTGATATCAACGATGATGAACTCTCCCCTGACTGTTGCTACACAGACAAAAATTGCCCCACCTAAACCCCCCCGCCTTTCACATGGTTCCAAACTCTCACCGGCTCCCGCTACACCAACAAAAGCCCCCCACCTATCCCCCCTCGCCTTTCACCTGGTATCTCCCATAGCTAGGATGCACTGGGTCTCAGCGTTGCCAGGACTTATAGTCATAATAAAAATCAAACCAACCCGGGGCCCTGTGTAAAAACAGCCTCCCCTAGTGCTATTTCTGTAGTAACATCACACAGATGGGAAGACAAAAATGCGAGTCAGACTGCCCAATCCGAGAAATTTGATTCATATTCCCTGTAAAAAGATAAGGCCCAGTCTCACTGAAACTAGTCTGAAACTTGCTGTGCTAAATGTCAGATCCTTATGTAACAAATCATTCTTAATCAATAATTGTATTTCTTCTTATAATCTTGATTTTATGTTTTTAACTGAAACATGGCTCGACAAAAACACAGGAAATTTTGTTCTAATAGAGTCTGCTCCACCGCAACTTTATGTTGGAATCTGAAACACGAGAAAACAAAAAGAAGGAGGTGTTCTGCTTTTGTTAGAGATGAAAATAGTTACCCACAGGTTGTCCTTTGGGGTGTTTTCAACATTTGAGTACGTATCCTTTAAAATTGAGCTAAAACAGTCTCCATCCATTCTCTTCATTGTTTTATACAAGCCTCCTCAGCACTGCAAAAGTTTTATTGATGATTTTACTGAGATGCTTTCAGTCGTATGCACAGACTTTGATGGTTTGGTTATAACAGGTGGTTTCAATGTTCATGTTGATAATATTTGTGACAGAAACGCTTAAGAGCTTCATGCTGTCCTTGAAACTTTCGGTCTTACTCAGCGCGTGAAGTGGCCCCACCCACAGCAGAGGGAAACACTCTAGATCTTCTAATTACAAAAGGGTTAATATTTTCAAACGTCAATGTGGTCGATGTTGCTCTGTCTGATCATTTCTGTGTCTTCTTTGACCTGTCTGTTTTTTCCCAAACCACCAGCTGGTCCTGCAGTTGTCCGGAGGAGACACATAAATGACAGCTCGGGAAAACTGTTTATGGAAATGATTAACTTTGAAAATGTCTCATGTTCTAATGTAAATGATTTGTTGAACTCTGTTACATCTAGTGTTTTGAATGTTCTCGACACCATTGCCCCTATGGAGGCTAAAACTGTTAAAAAATAAGCAGAAGTCGACATGGAGAAATGATGATTCGGTCAGGGCACAGAAAAGGGAGTGCCGCCGGGCCGAACTAAAATGGGAAAGTCAAAAGCTCCAGGTTCAGAAAGAGATTTACAGGAAGACTGAGCCTTAGAGACTAGAGCTGAGCCTTAGAGCTGAGCCTTAGAGCTGAGCCTTAGAGCTGAGCCTTAGAGCTGAGCCTTAGAGCCTTAGAGCTGAGCTTAGAGCTGAGCTTAGAGCTGAGCCTTAGAGAGCTGAGCCTTAGAGCTGAACCTTAGAGCTGAAGCTTAGAGCTGAACCTTAGAGCTGAACCTTAGAGCTGAGCCTCATTAGTGGGGCTGATAATGAAAGTAACCTTGGTTCGAGGTGGATCTATAGAGAGCAACATATTTAATACTTCATACTGTGTAAAGGGCTTAAGGGGAAATACTTGATGATCAGGTCTATTTTCATGTATTTGGGCAGCAGCAACAGATGGAGCAGCAGCATCAAAGATATTTCCAGAGTCAGCAAAGTGCTGATTAAACGCATCACAAATATCTGTTTTTGTCGTCAAGCTCATTGAATCTTTAATCGTTTCATTTGGAAAAGAGGGAGTCGAATTTAGCCATAAAGATTTAACGGTTTTCCACAATGTTGCAGAATTACCCTGAGATTCTGTGAAAGTTTTGACGTAGTAAGTTTTGGGGCTGATTTTTGGTCAAATGAAGTGACGGAATTGTCAAATATATTTGAGTTTGTTCAAAAAACATTTAAATCAAATATAATCCAGTAAAATACTACGGAAGCTCCAGTGAAGCCTACGAGCCAAACAAAGTTGTAGAAAGTACAGATGCTCTGTAATGATGTAGTCAAATACAATATATACTTATGTAAGGTACAGATACTTTTGCACTTTGTTACTTTCACTTTCCACCACTGCGGTTTGTCACTGAGAGTTCATAAGTTTGAGAGCTATAAAAAGACAACTTGATTATAGGAAATCTGGACCCAAAACTGAACTGTGCTCGAGTGGACTTTATTATGACAGGAACCAGAAGAGTCCTGCTTTAGACCTTTGCTTTAGACCTGCTTTAGCCCTGCTTTAGTCCTGCTTTAGTCCTGCTTTAGCCCTGCTTTAGTCCTGCTTTAGTCCTGCTTTAGTCCTGCTTTAGTCCTGCTTTAGCCCTGCTTTAGTCCTGCTGCTTTAGTCCTGCTTTAGCCCTGCTTTAGACCTGCTTTAGCCCTGCTTTAGTCCTGCTTTAGTCCTGCTTTAGTCCTGCTTTAGTCCTGCTTTGGTCCTGCTTTGGTCTTGTTTTTGTCCTGTTTAGCTTCTTTGTGGGCGTGGATAGGGGGTAGGTTAAAACAGGATTTTTCTGAGCACTTGAACCTCTGTGGCACGACCACACAGGATTAACTCAAACACGCAGGAATCACTCAAAAAACAACTTTTTGAGCAAACGAATGACGAGCAAACACAGTTGGAAAGGATGAAGCTCATTCATTTAGCAGAATACGTCTCCTTTTAAACATGGGTAAATGTTCCATGAAGCCCCTTTAACCCCATGTGTGCGCCATCCGCAGGTGGGCCCGTCTCCATCCCGGACGACCCGAGGGTGACGGGCTCCTTTGACCTCAACCACTTCTCCGTGCGGATCATGTCCGTGGTCTACCAGGCGTCCGGCCCCGCCCCACACCTGTGTCCCGGGCCCCGGCTCAACTTCAGCGAGGACTCCCGCGTGGTGCTGGGAGACTCCGCCGAGGACGCCCACGCCTACGCCCACGCCTGAGGAACGGTCTGAGGAACGGCCTGAGGAACGGCCTGAGGAACGGCCTGAGAACGGCCTGAGGAACGGCCTGAGGAACGGCCTGAGGAACGGCCTGAGGAACGGCCTCTGAGGAACGGCCTGAGGAACGGCCTGAGGAACGGCTGCCTGAACGGGAACGGCCTGAGGAACGGCCGGCCTGAGGAACGGCCTGGGGCACGAAGTACATTCTGAAGTACATCCTGAAGAACGGCCTGAACGGCCTGAGGAACGGCCTGAGGAAACGGCCTGAGGAACGGCCTGAGGAACGGCCTGAGGAACGGCCTGGGAACAGCCTGGGGAACAGCCTGAACAGGGTACCTCCTCCTAAGCCCCTGCCAGAACAACCACCACAACAACTAGAGGTCAGGCTGAAGAGCACGCGTGTCCAGGAGGAGCACGGGGCAGCAGCAGGTGAGTACTTTAACCTTTTTGTGTCAATCCTTTGAAAATGCCAAACTAAGTTCTATCAGAAGGAGCGGTGCAAGAAACAGATGTTTAAATAAAGTCGACGATGTTGTCGACACAAAGCTTTTGTCACTTGTAGATTTACTCAGTGAGAAGAGAAACAACACTTTTACAAACGACTGTTATAATACTATGATAATAATACTATAATACAATATAATACTCAACTTGGAGAAAAAAAGTACGGGTGTCAGAGCATCTCTGGACCAGCAGGTGGCGCTCCCTCCACCAGAAAAGTTACCTGTTCACATCAAACCCGAGTAAATGTCTCCATATTTAAGTTCAAAGTCATCAATATTTTCATGTTGTCAACGTCCAGAGTTATTCTGACCAGTCCGTCCGTCATCCATTTCCTTGTTTCTGTTTTGCTGCAGCCCAAAGTACACTCCACACGTATCCATCAATTATTTCCACAGTTGGAGTTTTGCGTCCGAGGGTACTTCCTCTTACCCACCTGTGCAGAAAACTACTGAAAAGTACAATTTCTTCAAAAAGTCACTTGTAAATGTAACCATGTGTCTGCCCCACAGCAGAGGCCCGCCCCCTCCCCTCGGACTGCCCCGCCCCTTCCACTCTCACCCTGGTGCAGTCCCTCCAGGCCACCTCCCTGTCCGCGGTCACTCGCTGGTCCCAGGGCGGCGCTGCTCCGGCTCGGCTGCTCAGCGTGGACGAGCGCTCGGATTGCACCAGTGCCACCGGCTCCTCCGACCACTCGGCCCTGTCCATGCTGTCCTCCGCCCGGGGCCTCAGGAGGAGGTGCAGGAGGCGCAGGAAGGCAGGTCTGCGGGCGCTGCGCTTCCTCAAGCAGCACTCCTTCTTCCAGCACGTGCTCTACTGCCTGCTGTCCGGGCGCCCCCTGGTGGTGCTCGGGGGAGACGAGGGTCTAGTGAGGAAGGTGGTGGACGGGCTGAGCCTGTTTGTGCCCGCGCCTGGTCCGGACCAGCGCGCCGTCCTGCCCAGTCTGACCAGCCCTCTGCAGCTCACAGACCTGCTCACCTGGGAGGCTCATCGGCATACGCAGGTAGGACAGGGCACCCGTCAGAGCACCCGTCAGAGCACCCGTCAGAGCACCCGTCAGAGCACCCGTCAGAGCCTTCACATTAAACTTACCTTATATTTATGTTTTCATTGCTCAAAAATACCCTAAAGATGCATTCTTACTGTGAGCGGGGACGCCTCTCCACAGATCTGATCTACATAACTTGGCCAGTAACAATATGCAGTAACATCTCCATGGAGACAGGCAGACCCTCCCCCAGAAAAGTGACCTAGTGTGCCTTTATGTATCCCGTTCTAACAGCGGTCCGTCTGTGTGCCGTAGGGTGTCGGGCAGCGCCTCTGTCGGCGTGGTGACCTCTCTGAGCCGCAACAGCCGTTACCTGTGTGTGCTGGACCTGGACCACAGGACCCTGAGGGCCCCGGCTTACTCGGGCGCTCTGATTGGCCGGCTGGCAGACGCTCAGTGTGGCTTTAGCAAAGGCCTGACGTACCTGCTGCACCTGGAGAGTGAACTGAGCGCGCTCCAGAACCAGGCTCTGCTCTACGCCTTCTGTCCTGCTTACAGACAGCGCCCCCTACTGACAGACTGTGACCGCAGAATACTGCACTTCCTGTCGGACCTCATGGCCTCATGAATAAGGTTTACTCGTGCACTTTGTAATGTTTTAACAGAAGATGAGCTTCACATGAACAGATCATTTTACATGATTATATTTTATTGTTTGACTGTATTCTGAGAATCTTTTGACCACGAAACATTCTCAGGCTTAAACAAACTGGCACTGAAATGTACTGTAAATGCAGTTTTTTACTCGATTGACGATTGTTACGAGATGATATTACGCACCAGCTGAATGTAAAGATCAGCCAATCTCTCGCTCGAAGACTGTTTTCTCCTGATCAAACGCATTAAAAACACTGCTGAATAATATGTTTGCACCTGCTTTTTGAACAGAACTTTTGACTTTTATTTAACAGTTATACCTGAAGCCATCAATGATTGGTGCAAATAAAAATAGACTTTAAAAACACAATTTGGGTCTTTAGCGCTCGCTCTCTTTCATACAGAAGCAGAACTGAATAAAGTGACTGAAACAGGAAGTCCACTGGCAGCAGCATCAGCAGGGCTTCGTCTGTGCAGGCCTCCACCTCAGGAGCCTCTCTGGAGACCTCTGCTGGACATCTGGGAGAACACAGAGAGTACAGACAAAAGCATATTGTCACAGTAATCGGATCACAAAGTGAGGTGAATACAGCACGCTTTCTCAAATAATTCTATTCAACATGGAATTTAAAAAGATCCTGTAAGATAGAATCCATCTTGTCTTGAAAATGGACCAATCAGGAATCAGGATATATTTATTGCCATTGTCAATGAACAAATTCACAACATAGGAACGTGACTTGGTGACAGATGCGACATGAGAGACATGCATAAAGAGCACCGGCCACCGGGGCGGCTCGCTTTCGCATGGCGCCTACTCGGGAACTTGAACTCTTAGAAAATGAAGAAGCAGTTCAGCAATGAGTATACAATGATAAACAACACATATTGAGTACATTACACGAGGTTCAACGTGATGGATATTTTCAGTGGATGTTGGGGCAGGGACACAAACAAGATAACACAAAGATTAGGATGTGGGATGTGCAGACGGTGAGTGAAGGCCGAATCTTGTTTTGTGTAAGTGTCTGTGTGTGGCTTCAGTACGGCCTTGAACGCCTGTTGCTCTCCAGCCCGGGGCCATATAAGGAAAGGGAGAGAGATACAGGGGCACAGCAGCGAAAAGAGAAATAAGTACTTTTATACATTTTGTTGATCAATGATTTACGATCAAATAATCCAATCGTTTCTGGTCCTCTGTGTGCGATCAGCTTGATTCATTGAGTTACTCCGTCCGACAGCAAAAAGTTCCCATTTCCTTGATTGAATCCCCCAAAGTCTTTTGCATCTCCGTGGTCCGAAATAAGATGTTCCGGTTCAGATCAGTGAGTTGCCACGTGCCGTGCTCAAGTCTCTGTTCGAGTCCTTTCATCCTTTCACTCAAATCCAAAAACCTTTTCATGTTGATGTCAGACAGTTGTTGGGTGAATTTTCTGTCTTCCCAATTTTCCGATAGACCAAGGCGACTCCGAACCCAATTAGGAGGAATCCCGCTATCATAAATCCAAATACAAATAGGTCCTCCACATCTTCAATGAGCAAGGGCTCGATGCATAGAACCTGCCAGTTCTTGTAATAGTCCCGAACGTACCCCGCTGGGGACGTCCCGTCGGGACAGGTTGCTTCTCCCGGGGAAGCTTTTCTCTGGGAAAAAACTTTATCCAATGCACTCAGAGACCAATCAATCAGATTCATTATTTCGGAGAACAACAGGTGATCAGAGCTCTGTGATTTAGAGAGGAAAACGAGACAAAAAAACACGACGAGAGAGGCAGAAGTAGCAGCAGCAGGGGAGCAGAGGAAAACACGTCCGCACAGGAGGGAGGAGTGGACAAGAACCACAGGGCAGCATTGCAGTTTGGGTGGAGCCAAAGATAAATCAAAACAAACATGGCGGCGCTGTGTGCGTTTGTGGAGGGAAAGAGACGACTGGATTGAACCAAAGTTTGATTTCTCGGCTCGTTCCATCAGCTTCACGTATTCTTCATGACGCCTTTTCTACACTTCTTTCCAGACTTTCTAGATTGATAAATGTGTAGAACTCAAGTGATACACATCAATCTGGTGTTAACAAACTCCTACACTGGTTAATGAAGGCAAGTGGTGTGAGTGAACAGACTTTAAAACCAGGGAGGAGCCCTTCAGATGAAAAACACCACCAGATGAAGCCTTATTCATCAGGTCTCCATTCCCAAGATTCACAACAATCCTAAGGTTTACAACGCCATCCTCGGACCCAAAAAAGACAATGAGGCTAATCAGACTATGCTAATAGGAGCTACATGACCTGTTAGGGGTATGAAGGACTGTGATGACAACACGAGCGAGTCAACGGTTTAAAACACGAGCGAGTGAGCGCTTATAACGCGAGCGAGCAAACGTTTATAACGCTCAGTGATCACACGCCCGCAGGCTTAAAACGTTCCTGATTGGAGCAGAAATAAAAACCTACAGTTCCCAGCTCTGCTGCCCTAGGAGGAACTATACTGGGAGAAGTATGGCAGCTTGAGCACTATCCTCTGCTTCTGATACTTTTCTATCAAACAATATTTAATATTGTTCATTGCTTTTCCTTCTTCTTCTCCCACTTCCCCGACGGGACTGGAGCAGGCACATCGAGGACCTGTGGATCCAGATGCTCCTCAACTGCCTGGAGAAACGGTCTCTACTCCATATGAACCGGTTCTTCATCGGCCTCGAAGAATTGGTTCTCCTCCTGAGTGGGTCCAGCTCCACCGTGTATCTGCAAATTGAGGCGCGTCCTTCTGTCCATCCGAGGGAGTGGGATCTCTCCTTCACTGTGGAACTTCCTCCAGGTTTCTACTTTTTCCCAAAGAGGTTTGGTAGTTTTTCCTGGCCGAGAAGGAGGGTCTAAGGACAGGGGACATCTTGGGACATCTGTCTAAGGACACAGGATGCTGGGACATTTCCAAGTCCCTATGAACATTGTTTATTTTGTTTTCCACTGTAGCCCCTCGAGGAAACTACTGTTGTGATTTTGGGCGTTACAAAAATAAATTGAATTTAATTTAATTGAACGCGAGCGAGTGCTTACAACACAAGCGAGTAAAAGTTTAACAAACTTTTACAACACGAGTGAGGGAACGTTTATAACATGAGCGAGCGCTTATAACAAGAGTGAACGTTTATAACACGAGCGAGTAAACGTTTATAACACGAGCAAACGTTTATAACGCCGAGCGAGTAAACTTTTATAACACGAATCGAACAAGCGCTTATAACACGAGTGAGTGCTTATAACACAATGAGTAAACGTTTATAACACTATGAGTAAACGTTTATAACACAAGTGGAATTGCCCACAGAATAATAAGCGGCCTCACTCACCAGGGTCAGCTTTCATTCGGGATGCACACGCTCCACTTTAGAGCTGGACGGCCTAAAAACTCAAGATGAACACGATTAAGACACAAAACAAATCAAATGTAAAATCACCAACTGACGACTGACTTACAGTATGCACTGTTCACCACCAGGGTAGGACATGGAAGAGAGCGTTACATGGTCATGAGCGGTCGCTTAGCAGCAGCGTCGAAAAAGAAAACCATTCTATAAAACATTGTTTAGTTTGGCCTTTATCGGCTCCTACACATGCTTTGTCTCATTGGGATTTGTATATTTGTGTTTCAGAATATAAAATAAGGCCTGCATTTGGAAGACACACTTTAAATGCAGGAAGAGGCATGACACGACGTTAAAACTTCTGGTTTATTGTGCTCATGAAGGAAGCGTGAATGAAGCAAACTTCAACTCCTTCTGTCCAAACAGACAAGGTAATTAAGCTCAAACAAAGTTATAATACGTCGCCTTTAATCTAAACTGTGAAAATAATCAGCCCACTTAAGTACAGAAAAAACAGTATGGCCCCTAAAACAGACCCTTGTGGGCCTCCTTTGACTTTAGAAACTGCACTGTCTTGGAGCAGGTTTTACTCCTACATAACCCGGACTTAAACCAAAAGGAGAGCTCTGACTCAACTCTCAGTTTTGGGGTTTATTGACCCTCCTTCGTCAGGTTAAGGTACTATATTAATCTCTTGTGAAGGAAATTCATTCTCTGCATTTGACCCATCCTTCAGTGCCACTGGGACAGTCAGGAGCAGAGAGCAGCCGCTGCAGAGCGCTCAGGGGCTCATCTCCAGATCTTGAGCTCCGTTTGGTCCGGGCTGTTGTTTCCTGTTGTGCGTGTTTTTGGGTTGATGGAGGAAACCCACCCAGACACAGAAAGGCCTGGTCTGAACTCACGACCTTCTTGCTGTGAGTGCGAGCTACTCGTCCATCAGAGCGTGTATAAAAAGGAGTTTCCAAGTGTGTTCTGTAAATACTCACTGGTCTGTGTGTTTGGAGGGAGGTATGAGCGTGTGGAGAAAACCCAGGGACTTGTCTGCATCATAAAGAGAGAAGACAGAAGTTAGATGTATGTTCCACAGCTCATAGGCCCCGGACCCCGGACCACTGCCCCGGACCACTGCCCCGGACCCCCGGACCACTGCCCCCGGACCACTGCCCGGACTGCCCCCGGACCACTGCCCCGGCCACTGCCCCGGACACTGCCCCCGGACCACCCGGCACTGCCCCCGGACCACTGCCCCCGGACCACTGCCCCGGACCACTGCCCCGACCACTGCCCCCGGACCACTGCCCCGGACCACTGCCCCGGACCACTGCCCCGGACCACTGCCCCGGACCACTCCCCCACTGCCCCGGACCACTGCCCCGGACCACTGCCCCGGACACGCCCCCGGACCACTGCCCCCGGACCACTGCCCCGGACCACTGCCCCGGACCACTGCCCCGGACCTGCCCCCGGACCATGCCCCCGGACCACTGCCCCGGACCACTGCCCCCGGACCACTGCCCGACCACTGCCCCCGGACCACTGCCCCCGGACCACTGCCCCAGACCACTGCCCCAGACCACTGCCTGACCTGTGCTCTGGTCCTGGTCCATCTCCTGGTCCATCTCCTGGGTCACCTCTGAGATGAAGGAGCTGAGGCGCTCTGAGGAGGACAGGCCGTCCCACAGCCAGCGCAGAGCCCACCCGTTGTCCTGGACACAGACGGAGCTCGGTCAACACAGTGTTCAGCCGCACTCTGTGATTATAGCGTCTGATCTCCAGTATTCCTCCAGTTTATGACCAGCTTTGTGAAATCAACAATCTGAATTATGAAGTCAAGTGAAACAGATGAAGCCACTTTCCTTTTAGGTGGGTACAATAGTCAAAAGATGGACTTTCGATAGAGTCGAGTTACGTTAAAATAATAACACTCCAGTAGAAGTAAAAAACTGTCCGAAAACTGTCCCGCAACGGACGGTCGAGTAGCGTGTACCTGAAAGCAGCGCAGCACGGGGAGCGGGGCTGAAGGGGCCCGTCTGGAGCCTCTGGGACAGGGCCTCGGTGAGCAGCAGCAGCAGAGCCTGGTCCTGGTAAACCTGCACACACCAGACGATTTATGGACTCAGAATCAGCTCAGAGGGTCTCGGAGCGCTACCTGTGACGTCGCAGGTCTGGGGAATTTGGAACAGAGTGTTTTGTGAGGCTCAGCGGGAGAGGACTCGACTCCGGGTGTGTTTTTGACGATGGCGCGATGGTAGAACGTGCTTTAAGAGCTCATAATGTGTGTCGTGCAGCGTGTGAAGTGGTGAACGGTAGCTGCGTGCCAAAGGAAAAGTACTGTCGCATTTTTCTGTGTATCTGTACTTTACTTACTACGTATATTTGACAGTGGATACTTTTTACTTCACGCAGTAACACGAGAAGAACATGCAGACTCCACCTCCTCACGGCATGTTTTTGTCTTCTTTTTCTTAATAATAACACGTTTGCCAGATTGTCCTCTCATACAAGTTGTCCTATGAGAGCGCGAGGACCTCCGTCTGCCCCGTCTTAGTCTTAGCGCTTGGGCAGAGGGAGGAGGAGAGACCCGCACGGCTGCACTCACCTCCTGGAAGTGGCGAGGGATGTGGAAGTTGCAGGAGTTCTTGCTCAGCACTAGAAAGGACTTGACCAGGTCTTTGGACTCCTGCAAGCGGGGGACACGAAGCAGAGTGAGGCCAGACTCGAGAGGGCCGCGGAGAGGACCCGGATCAGCACCACGCATCCATACGTACGTGAAGGTACTCGGCACTAGGCTCCGGAAGACCGCCCCCAAATCCAGCAGGAGAAGTGACCAATGAGAGCACGCGGACCCAGCACTGACTCTGACACACACACACACACACACACACACACACACACACGGACACAAAGCAGAAGCCTCTCAAATCCTCTGTTGTCAGATGTAAATACTATTGATTTTGGTCTTAAAACATAAAATAAACAACTATTTGGAATTTCCAGGTGAGAAAAGTGGGAGGAATTCTTATTTTCCTGCCACAAAGTTGTATTTGAGCTTCAGAAATAGTGTAATTTGTGGTAAATCTGTGTATGAAATGAAAAACTTGCGGGCTCAACATCGGTTTGTCCTGTAAAACCTAAACATCAAATAAGAAATAATGCAATAAATGAGGTTTCTGCACTGAAATCACGGAATTTATAAATATTTTTACAAACTTTTAAAAGGTCTATGGAAAAAAAAAAAACATATTTGGGATTATACCGTACTCTGCCCGCTTTGTCCATTTATTATTAGTATTTATGGGTCATTTAATGTAAAACAATAATTCCAGCAAACATCTGACGAGAGCATGTGGTTTACTATCGACTTTACACGATGAAACTTAAGCCTGGGGTACGTCTGAGGTGGGCCTTACGTCGTTGAGAATGTCCGAGCAGAAGTTCTGTTTCATTACTGAGATATTCAATCATAAACCAGGTCAAATCGTCAAGGCAACCGCTACCTCCATTTTAGACAAAGCATTTTCTTACATTAAAAGTCCATTCATACGTCACCGTTTTATGCAACGTTTTAAGGACTTTTTCCCACCCAAAACAAACAATATTTAGTTTAAATTGTGAATCGCTATGGCAACCGTCCTAATCTTTCCCCCCTCCGAGACCCGTGGACAGTGTGTTGCGACCGCTGCGTACCTGGGATGGGTTTCCAGGCGGCGCAGGGCGAGCAAAGGTCCGAGTGCACGCGCAGGATCTGGACAGGGGCGGTGGCCGTGGCGAAGATGTGCAGGTAGGACAGGAAGAGGCGGGGCGAGAGGCGGGAGCTCTGTGATGTCAGCAGGTTCTGGAGGGCGGAGCAGAGCTGTCCGTCGACGCACATGAAGAACGGGATCAGGTCCAGCACCTGGTGGAAACTGGACACGGGCAGAGGAAGAGTATGAATGGAGGAAGAGTCGTCCTGTTGTTAAAATGTCGATTATCGTGTTTACAGTGGGTCAGTGAATCCCTCATTGGTCCAGGACTGACCCATCATGAGCTTGTGACTGGTTTGTTTTCGCCCTGGTTTTCTTTCCTGACCATGATTTGACTTTAAACCATTGTTTCTGTTTTAAAGGGCACAAAAACGGCCTCTTTTACTCCTCAACTGTGCCTAACGTCAAGGTCGTCTTGATTGGGGTGCGATAAGTCACGTGATGCATGAAAAAATGAAAAACACACTCTTTTCCCACCGCCACAGTCACTGAGATTACATCACGTATTTCTAATGTTTTTGGCCACATATAAAGGAGTTAAACAGCTGATTGTGAACGTGGGCGCAGTGGACACACGACGCGAAGAGACTCAAGTCTTGAAAAGAGACTTCATGGAGTTATTCGACGAGCTTGATAAAATGGAAATATGACAAAGTTCAGGGCATTAACCACCGACACACTTAGAGCTGACTCACTTTGCACCTGTAACTGACAAAACTGTCCAGGAGATCATCACCAGCCTGAGTTCATCTACATGCTGCCTCCATGTGTGACCTCCAGATTTCTAAAGTCTGTGCTGAACAGTTTTGTTAGCACCACTCACTCACATAGTTAACATGTCGCTTCAATCTGGAACATTCCCAATGTCTTTGAAAACTGCGGTCATAAAGCCTCTCCTAAAGAAGAGCAGTCTTGATGCCGCAGTACTGAGTCATGCCACGCCCATCTCTAATCTGCCATTTTGGGGCAAAGTCCTTGAAAAAGGTTGTTTACCAACAGCTCACTGATTTCCTCTTAATAAACAACTCATTTGATGTTTTCAGGTTTTAGACCTCATCACAGCACTGAGACTGCTGTTGTCAAGGTGACAAATGACATCCACCTGAACACTGACGCGGGCAAAGCCTCAGTCTTAATTCTGTTAGATCTGAGTGCTGCTTTTGACACTGTCGATCATGGGATCCTCTTACAGAGACTAGAGGACTGGGTGGGCATCACTGGCACAGCCCTAAACTGGTTAAAGTCCTATCTGGAAGACAGCAAGCACTTTGTTGAAATTGGTAACTGTGTCTCAGACCAGATGCCCCTGACCTGTGGGGTGCCCCAAGGGTCAATCCTGGGACCCCTTCTGTTCAACCTCTACATGCTGCCGTTAGGTCAGTTGATACGCAGCGAGAATGTGTCCTATCACAATTATCACCTTTATTGACAATTATCATCAATTGTCACCTCCAGAGTCTCGCTCTAAAACCTACACATCAAGTTAGAAATCTGGGGGTAATAATGGACTCAGATTTGAATTTTAACAGCCACGTCAGATCAATCACATCAGCAGCTTTTTACCATCTAAAAAACATTGCCAAAATCAAAAGTCTAGTCTCTAAACCAGACCTGGGAGAGACTTATCCATGCGTTTGTCTCTAGTAGATTAGACTACTGTAACGGCCTGCTCACTGGCCTCTCCAAACGAGCTGTAAAACAGCTGCAGAACATCCAGAACGCTGCTGCTCGGGTCCTGACTAGAACCAGGAAGTACGATCACATTAGTCCTGTGCTCAGGTCTCTGCACTGCCCCCTGTGGCTCAGAGAAGAGACTTCAAAGCAGCTCTGCTTGTATACAAGTCTCTCCATGGCCTAGCACCAAAGTACATCTCGGACATGTTAGTGCCATATGAACCATCTCGGACTCTGAGGACCTCAGGGACCGGCCTCCTGCTGGTGCCCAGAGTCAGGACTAAACATGGGGAATGTACGTTTCAGTTTTATGCAGCTAAAATCTGGAACAGTCTTCCTGAGGATGTGAGACAGGTTCTACTCTGGCAATGTTCAAATCTAAACTAAAAACTGTTTTGTTTGGCTGTGCATATGACTGAAATGCTTTTTCTTTGCACTCTTCTCTTTTATGTCTAGAATTATTTGACGGAGCCTGAAAATGGCACTTTTAAATTAAGATTTTGTGATTTCTGTCATGTCTTTGTGATTTTAATGCATTTTTTTCCTGTTATGTGAAGCACTTTGAATTGCATTGTGTACGAATTGTGCTCTACAAATGAACTTGCCTTATCTTGTGATGGACAAGCAAATATTATCTCTGTACCATATGTTCACCATCACTGGAGAAGCTACGTACCAAATATTCAGAGGAAAAACCTCAGGACATTAACGGACACGCCCTGTACATTCTGTCAATCACACACACTGAAACAGTGACGCACCTTTTCTGGTCATGCCCCAACACCGCCACCTTCTGGAAATACTTTGTCAGGTTCATTCAAGAATCTACTCCCAACTTTTCTTTTGGTTTACAAAACATGCTCTGTGGTTTTTATAACAATCTTATCAAACATTACATTATAAACATACTGATAATTCTGGAAAAATATCCATATGCATAAATCCACATTCTGAAACAGGAAACCACTATTCATAATCTTTCAGAAAGAAATCAGCCTAAAAAAACTATTCAACTCTCTCTCACCCTAAAGCCATGAAAACCAAAGAACTGCTCAAAGCCTGGTCTGCATAAAACTGTAACTATACTCTATAAAACTGTAACTACTATAAAACTGTAACTATACTCCATGAAACTGTAACTATACTCTATAAAACTGTGACTATACTCTATAAAACTGCAAGTATACTCTATAAAACTGTAACTACTATAAAACTGTAACTATACTCCATAAAACTGTAACTATACTCTATAAAACTGTGACTATACTCTATAAAACTGCAAGTATACTCTATAAAACTGTAAATACTATAAAACTGAAACTATACTCTAAAAACTGTGACTATACTCTAAAAACTGTAAACTATACTCTATAAAACTGTGACTATACTCTATAAAACTGTAACTATACTCTATAAAACTGTGACTATACTCTATAAAACTGCAAGTATACTCTATAAAACTGTAACTACTATAAAACTGAAACTATACTCTATAAAACTGTGTAACTATACTCTATGAAACTGTAACTATACTCTATGAAACTGTAACTATACTCTATGGAACGGTCGGACTGTACTTTATAAAACTGTAACAATACTCCATAAAACTGTGTAACTATACTCTATAAAACTGTGTAACTATACTCTATGAAACTGGTAACTATACTCTATGAAACTGTAACTATACTATAAAACTGTAACTATACTCCATAAAACATGTAACTATACTCTATAAAACTGTAACTTTACTCTATAAAACTGTAACTAAACTCTATAAAACGGTAAATATACTCCATGAAACTGTAACTATACTCTATAAAACTTTAACTATACTCCATGAAATTGTAACTATACTCTATAAAACTGTAAATATACTCTATAAAACAGTCACTATACTCTATGAAACTGTAACTATACTCTATGAAACTGTAACTATACTCTATGAAACTGTAACTATACTCTATGAAACTGTAACTATACTCTGTGGAACGGTCGGACTGTACTTTATAAAACTGTAACAATACTCCATAAAACTGTAACTATACTCTATAAAACTGTGTAACTATACTCTATGAAACTGTAACTATACTATAAAACTGTAACTATACTCCATAAAACAGTGTAACTATACTCTATAAAACTGTAACTTTACTCTATAAAACTGTAACTAAACTCTCTATAAAACGGTAAATATACTCCATGAAACTGTAACTATACTCTAAAACAGTCACTATACTCTATGAAACTGTAACTATACTCTATAAAACTGTAACTATACTCTATCTAACTGAAACTATACTCTATGAAACTGTGTAACTATACTCTGTCCTCTCTGGCACCAAACCCCTCCCTCCTTTCTCTTCTTCATGTCTTTCCTTCTTTCAGAAGCCCCTAATCTAAAAGAACTGTACTCTGACTGTTATTTTTGTTCACCTGCTCGATTATTTTCATTTATTTTTTTAAAAAGAAAAAAACGGCTCTACCTCCTGTAATTTGAATTCTTTTTTTTGTGTCAAATTTCCTTCACAAACTGCCAAACTTGACTGATGTAAAAGTATAATTATTTACCACACGATATATCACCATCAAACGCCATAATTAGAAAAACACGAGAACCGGTCATATTGACGTTAATGTCTCTGTACATTCTCTCTTCAAATAAAGACTAAACCAAACTGAATCGTGTCCCTCAGTTATGTGTTTTTAGCGCCCTCTCCTGGCTCCATATATATCCCCTCTTCTCTGCCTCACTCCATTCCTCTGTCCTTCTCATCTCTTTTCTTGTTCCTCTTCAAAATGTATTAAAAAAATAAGTTGTTTTGTAAATCACTTTTGAATCGTTTCATCGCAGACGTGTCAAGACCAGAGCTCTCGAGCTTGTCTAGTACATTTATGATGAAGTACTTTCAATTACTGTTCCAACAATCTTCTGCTCTTCAACTTCTGCATATCATTGATCAGTCATTTGGGGTCGAGCTGTCGTGAGTGCCCTTTTTTAAAGACATGTTGAAATGGAGTAAGTCATTCATTTTTTATGACAGTAGTTGTGAACTTGTTCATGTACGAACTACAGTAATTCAATAACAGGTGTTTTTATTGCTGAGAAATACTTTGAAAAACAAGATGTATTCTGACTGAAATTGCGGTGTCTTTTTCACAGATCTGACCTGTAACTTGGGCTTGCGATAAATATGTCATACTGTGGAACATCACAAAGCGATCGCATCTCCATGGAGAAAAGACCAGGAAAGTGACATAGTTAAAAGGTGTTGGACGGAGATGGTGAAAGGAGGTGAAGGATTTTATAAACGTGCAGTGCATAATAATGAAACCATGTGCACAGATGACGTGTCTACAGTTTTATCATATTGCATTTACAATTATGTTCAGGTGCAGGTCCTTTACTCCTCCGTCTCATGGGTTTTTTTATGGTTCGTCATGAAATGAACCATGTGATTGCACGGTTCTCTCTGAGTTTGGCTCTAAGTGCAATGGATCAAGTGGGGCCCAGACTGAGACCCCTCTGTTTTAAAAATACAGATATTCTGGAACCGGTCCCGTGGACTGACTACATTGATTTTATTTATTGACAAAAGAAGATTTATGTGTCTGTAATATTATCAATTCATCAAACTTTATTTATAAAGCGCTTTTCGTACAAAAACAATGTAACACAAAGTGCTTTACAGTTCATTCAATCCAATCCCACATCCCATCCACCTTCCCCAAGACCCTCTAACCCACACAGCAAAACATGATGTCCACACACGAGTACAGATGAACCAGTAGAGAAAGCACCATCAGAGGAGTCTGCACCAGGGGCCTAGAGCAGAGATGAGGCCCCAAACCTCCACCGGGGCCCAGAGAAGAGATGAGGCCCCAAACCTCCACCGGGGCCCAGAGAAGAGATGAGGTCCCAAACCTCCACCGGGGCCCAGAGAAGAGATGAGGTCCAACCTCCACCGGGGCCAGAGAAGAGATGAGCGTCCCAAACCTTCACCGGGGGCCCAGAGAAGAGATGAGGCCCCAAACCTCCACCGGGGGCCCAGAGGAAGAGATGAGGCCCCAAACCTCCAAACGGGGCCCAGAGGAGAGATGAGGCCCCAAACCTCCACCGGGGCCCAGAGGAGAGATGAGGTCCCAAACCTCCACCGGGGCCCGAGGAGAGATGAGGTCCCCAAACCTCCACCAGGGGCCCAGAGGAGAGATGAGGCCCCAAACCTCCACCGGGGGCCCAGAGGAGAGATGAGGTCTAAACCTCCACCGGGGGCCCAGAGAAGAGAGATGAGGTCCCCAAACCTTCACCGGGGGCCCAGAGGAGAGATGAGGCCCCAAACCTCCACCAGGGGCCAGAGGAGAGATGAGGCCCCGAACCTTCACCAGGGGCCCATGAGCCGCCCCTGATGCAGAGGGCTCCACACAGGAAACTTCCTCATCATCACATCTCGGCAAAGGATTTTTTTATGTCGACAAGAAACTAGTTTTCTCAACTGCAGGTCAAATATTTACTTCCACCTGCAAACTAGGCACTTTATCCAACAAAATATTACAGATTCTACAGTCAAACCAGAGAATAACATCTTCTTTATGTTGATGCACACAAATTCAAACATTAAACAACTTAAACACATCTTGTGGAGTCTGTATCAGCTGATCACATCACATGGTCTGAGGATCTTGGTACAACCATAACAGAAAAACACATGGAAAGATGCCCTTGAAACATCTGGAGCTGCTCCATCACGTCAAGATACAGATTGGTTCAATTCAAGGTGACCCAAAGATGACATTAGTCCAAGGTAAAACTGAATACAATAGTTTCATTAATGTGCGACAGATGTACGATATCTTATGGTTCTTTTAGGTCACTTGTTTTGGTTCTGTCCTGTGTTCCAAAAGGTTTGGTCAGATATCTTTCAGTGGTTCTGTGATCATTACAACGGTCAAATTGCCCCTGATCCTCTTATAGCAGAGATGTGCTGCTTCAATCACGCACTTACTTTTCCATCCATCCATTTTCTACCGCTTGTTCCGTTTAGGGGTCGCGGGGTGACTGGAGCCTATCCCAGTGCCTTTGGGCCTTAGGAGGGGTACACCCTGGACATTGGCCAACTCGTCGCAGGGCTAACACAGAGACATAGACACACACAGACAACCATTCACTCTCACACTCATTCACTAGGGCCAATTTACAGTTGCCAATTTACCTAACACATGCATGTCTTTGGATGGTGGGAGGAAGCCGGAGAACCCGGAGAGAACCCACGGTAACACGGGGAGGACATGCAGACTCCACCCAGAGAGATCATGTGATGTAATGTTCGCCCAGGAATCGAACCCATGATTTCCTTCTTGGAGGGGAGAGCTCTAACCGCTCTGCCACCGTGCACCCTCACTTACTTTTATGTAAAAAAAATAAAATAGGATTGGTGAGGCTTTCTTAAATAATTATCAATATTATTATTCAGTAGTAGTAGTAATAGTAGTAGTACAATGTATTTACATAGTGCTTTTCCACCTTCAAGGTGTCAAAGCACTTTACTAGGCAGTGTGGGTGAAGTGTCTTGCCTAAGGACACAATTACATTTCCTCTAGCGCCCCACTGTGGCACCTGGTGTTCCAGGGTCTCCCATCCAAGTACTAACCAGGCCCAGTCCTGCTTAGCTTCTGAGAGCTGACGAGAGCCAAACTTATACAGCTGCTTTGAAATCATCAGCTCCGCCCCTTTTTATTATTAATTATTCTTAATATATGAATTATTTATCCATACACAAACTATCTTAGCTTCCTGTGCACCAGTGACAGTTTGATTGCTCCTTAAACAATCCGGAGCCTTGTACGGCTCACTTAGGACACGGGATGCTGGGACATTACCAAGTCCAATGAACATTGTTTATTCTGTTTTATTCTGTTTGTCACTGTCGCCCTTCGAGGCAACCACTGCTGGGATTTTGGGCGCGACAAAAATAAATGGAATTGAATGTAATTGACTTAATTGACTTAATGAAATGACCTTTGTTCTCAAGCTGGAGTTCATGAGGCTTGAACAAAAGGATGCAGTGGACTTTTATCTTCGTAAAACTACACACATTGTGTTACAAAGGAAAAACCTCTGTATTTTGACTTTTTTCTGGCTTTTGTTGTGTGAAATCTCAAGATGTCAAATGAGAAAAGAACCACTTCTGTGTGTTTATTGGACACACTTATCAAGTTATTGAATTAATTATAGGCCAAAATAGAGGATACCAGAGTTGTTCTAACACATTTACTTTTGGTCGTGTGTCGGTTCTTACTTCATGGTTAAGGTTTTGACCTGTTTTTGTGTTTGTGTGTGTGTGTGTGTGTGTTGTGTGTACCTGCACACACACACACACACACACGTACAAGGGAAAAGGTGATGTTTTTCAAACTCTGGTTTTACTACATAACCCAGTTTGTGGATAGTACTACGATAGTACTGTTACTCTCTCATAGTATTTTTGATCAAAACCAGACATAAATAATCACAGCTCGTCCTTTTTCTTCTTGAAAATCTTTCCGTCTTTTCCTTTTTTCCAGCTCAGTTTGACGTCCGACATGTTGTTTGCTCTGAAGTGTTCGTACAGCTGAAGAAAAAGGAGAGAAGTTCATTTTTCTGAGACAGAGAAATAAGAACAATAAACACAGACACTGGAACTAAAGACGATCCAATAAAGGAAAACACACACAAGATCCAGTGCACAGAGTTATTTATTTGTGCACATTTTAAACCAGTGGCTTTTGTGACGCACAGAAAGACAACCCTAAAAGGATTCTATGAACGACTTGAACAAAGCTGCACAGTAAAGCCAAATCAACTCAAAATCGCGTTATCGCACTGTAAATATGTCTTTTAGACCTACAAACCTGTTCTGAAATGCACGGGATTCTTGTGTTCAGCACTTCATGTTTCACCTCTCAACGTTAAAGCTCCTGGATGTGTTCCATTCGATTGTTCTGCAGAAATATAACTACAAAGTACCTGCACGTACCTGTTCGAGTATTGAAGGGTCGTTGAGTGAGTTGAGATCTACAGCTGAGGACAGTCTTATTTTCACCAAAGTCTTCTGAGTCGTCGCATCTGCAACAATAAACAGTTTGATAAAGTTCTTCCAGAGGTAACACTTCATCAGCCATTCACTTTTCTTTTTCAGTTTGTCTTGAACAGGGGGAAATGGTCCAGAGGAGTTGTTCCTGTTTTCCTTGTGGGAAAGTGTGTCAGTTCTGTGTGGGAGGGGCGGCCAATATGATAAATAAACTCGCCTAAGTGACTCTAAATTTCTCTGCAGCTTTTTGCTCAAACACAAACACATTTCCTGGAGTTTTGGCAAATGATTTCACATTAGCTTTGGTTGTTCCTCGTACACTCACCGGCGTGGCAGATAAAGGGTTTCTTTAGGTCACAGTCAACGCTCTCCCATCGGCCCTGAGCTCTCAGTGCGGCACATTTTATTGTTCAGTGCATTTACATCTGAGTTCCAGTTTCTGAAGGAGGAGTCGCTTCCGTCTGACACGCCCAGGTGTCCCGGACAGACCAAGCCAACACCAGGAGAACGGGTTTGATATTTGACTTGGAACAGTCTTTGCTGGTCCAGTCCACTCATCAGGTCAGTGTGGTGTTCTCTGCAGAACTGCTGAGCCTCTGTCAGGTTCTTGAGTCACTGATCATGACAGTAGTGCTGGAGGACTCTGGAGAACAAGAGATTTGTTAGAAATAAATCTTGTCCTAACTCTCATTTCCTTCTACGAGACACATCCGTGTGTCCCGTCTCTACAGTCTAATATGTAGAATATAAACATGAACAAACAGACAATACAATCGTGACATATCAAAGGAATAAAGGGTTTAAAATAAGCTTTCTTTGATTTTCAAGCGTAATAAAAGTAAAAACAGTGTCCTC